>JABUQX010037234.1:5000-14821 GCA_015478945.1 Trachelipus rathkii | reverse complement strand
ACATGTCCTTGCAGATTTAACAACAGCTCATTAATCTCTGAAAACAATGAATAATCTGAAAAAAAAATCAAAAAATTTCAACAACACCATGAAGAAAAATAGCACGACCAACTTGAGAACCACACTTAAACTGATGAAAATCAAGTGAAAGAACGAGTCCCTTACTAGCCTGAAGGGTCTCGCGTGTACGGGACGACAAGTAGCTCTCCTTTTAAAAATGTATTTTCAAATTAAAAGAAGTGTCGCTTAAAATGTTGTTTAATTCTGTGGACATATTAGGTAAATAAATGACAGTGACGGGAAAGCAGTAACACTAAAAAAGAACCAAGGCGTCCGTCGTCTAAAGTAACGTATATATATAGTATATTATATATGATATATATATAGTAGTTTACATAATATTATAATATATATACTAACTAATATATATATAATAATATATATATATATTAGTAGATAATGATATTATATACTTATATATACTATTAATACTCATAAGCTATATAATATACCAGTTATATTACCTAGTAGATAGTATAAGATACGTATAGTACGATAGATATGAATAAATATATATAATAAATATATTATATATATATATAATAGATATATATTATGGAGTAGATATATTAATTGTCAATGAGAATAGATTTTGAACGGTTCTGATAAAATATTTGATTTGTTTGAAGAAATTTTTTTAAGTTGTCATTCCTTTCAAAAATTTAGACAAAATTGCACTTTATTTTCTTTCAATTTCTCTCTTTACCATCAAAGAATCTCCAAACAATATTACGTTAAACTACTCGGAAAAATTGTAAATTGGCAACGTCAATTTTCAATTTGAGAATCATAGTAAACTACCCCAAAAAAAATTAGATACTACTTTATTCAAGATTTAGAATTTGATCATCAATTTATAACAAAGGCATAATGTAATTAAAATCATATTTGTTATAAATTTTACGTGTTTGATTAAACCCTCTATTATTTAGTGAAATTTACAGTTAACCCCGGTAAGGAAGAACCCCGGTTTTTCGCTGATTTTGGCCGGCCGGGGCCGCGGTCCGGCATCGCGAAAATCTGGGCCGGGGTTCGCGCGACCGGGCGCGATCCGCAGCCGGGGCACGGGCCGGGCCGGCGGCGGCGCGTGGCCGGCGTGCCCGCAGGTCGGTTCCTAGGCTTGCAGTTTCTAAAAACCAGTGTACTTCCACTCTCATCAATTTTCCATCTTTAGTAATTATCACTTGTGCTTGGTACTTGCAAGTACGTTTGGCATTTTTACAAGAGAGTTTTTATCTTCTTTTTTTTTCCCCCTTTTATCATTTTCCCACGTATTGATATTATTATTGTCATATAAATAAATCTTTAACTATGGTATTATTTTATATAGAGTACATGTACTTGGTAGGGCACGTAAATGCCGGAAACAGAAAAAATGCCAGAAGAATATGACACAAAGTCGAAAAGAAGCCAATCTTACCTCCACCTTGATACATATTAGTGAGAACTTGTTCGCAGTAGGAAAATCCACCCTTAGAGCTTCACGGGCGCGACGGACACTCACTATGGCATCTCGCCAATGTGGAGGTTCATCCCTTGGTGGGCCACAACCATACACCTCACAAAACTTGTCATGTACTCCTATTATCGCCTCTGCCAAAGTCACATTTCACTCCTCCAGACATTCGTTTCTGCTGGATCAATCCACCTTTTTGTGAGTCTTCCCAGCCAGTCGATGTCCCAAGCATACCTCACCCTATCAATCTAACCCAAACGACTATGCAATCCATCCTTTCACATGACACAAACCATTCTACAAACGTACTTCAATGTCTATTCTCTCACTATCCGCTTTTTTAGCACACATCACACTGTATACGTTCACGTTCCTCATTATCAATTCTTCTTTACACTAAAGATGCCCTTGTGTAATGTGTAAGTAGTAAAACTTCGACGTGGAATAAGAGTTATAGATCCTAAAGTACAATATGATGTCAGAGACAGAGTCTTAGCAGAGCGCCGAAATTCAGGTGTAAGTAAGATGACCTGTACGTAATATGACAGACATGACAGTATTCACCTGCGCACTGCAGCATAAGTGCTTCCTTTACATACACCTAAGGATTCAATTGGACGACACCTCTCCTGCAATTCCACAACTTCCAATACACACCTCGCATCATCCCTGTCCCTCTGTCATCCTAACGCTTATGATCCTAAATTCTTTAAACTCAGGCACTTGTCCAGCTGCTCACCATTCAAGCACCACAAACTTCACACGAGGACCTTCGGTGTGATCCCCCGAGCCAACAACCTTAACCGTTCACTCGCATATATCTACGTTTGACTTCAAACCCTCCGTTTTACAAACAAACAATAACACCTCCAAAACTACTCCTACCACATCACGCAAGACTCTGTTCAGATTCACCGCACAAAACCATCTATTTCCTCTCTCTAAAAAGATATATATATAATAATAATTATATACTAATAACTTTTATCTATAATTATATATAATATAGATACGTAACAAATATAGTATGTAGTTAAATATATTAGCCCTCCCATATATATATATATAACAATATATTTTATATATATATGCTATATATATAAGGCGAGATGGGATTCGAGCTGAATGTTGGAAGGTGTTAACAAGGCGTTATGGAGGGATATACGTTCCGAGGACTGGCGAGGAGAGCAAATTGACCCCTCTATTAAGGGTAAGGGGGATAAAAGAAGAACTGCACAGTATTATAGGTAGTTAGTATGAGATAAGTCATCATTGATTGTCTATATGCTGAGGTATTTTCGTGCTCTAAGATGATGTGATTAATGTTTCCAGTCATTGATAATAATATAAATAATATATTATATATAATATATATATATAACTTATTTTAATCATACACGGCAAAAATAGGGAGCTCCGAGCCACAGGAGCAGAAGGGGACGATTTCCCATACCCGGTAGAGCGGAGAACCCCCCTGACACCCAAATACAAAACCTCCTGAACCCTCCCCAAAATCAGTCTACCCTTCGTCCCAAACCGAAAACCCCCGACTCCCATCCCTTTGCTTAACCTGGTTTCCTTGAGTTCAAAAAAAAAAAAAAATAAAAAATAAAAAACTACAACGAAAATAAACATCCCATATATATTGAAGCATTCAAACCGATAATAGAAAGTCTATTTATGTCCCATAAAGATACCTCTACCTATTTTTGCAACTACTTCAAAAGTCCATAACTAACTTTCTCCATATAATATATATATATATAATATATATAAAATATAAATTAATATATATAATATATATAAAATATATAATATATATAATATATATAAATAATATATATATAATCTTTTTTAAATAAGCATTAATCATTCCCTAAATACAGGATGTTACAAAAGAATAAACTCGGAGTAAAGTAAAGAAAAATCTTCGCAAGTAAACCTAAACTTTCTAATTTCAATTATATGAGAATTTTTTAAATACTAACCTTAAGGGAAAAACCACTATGGCCCTGTCACTTTTATAAATATCTAATTTGAAAATAAAATACCAATATTAATTTTATGTAAATTTTCTCCGCATAGGCCTTTACTCTTCTCTTTATGATCATCGAACTCTTCCCTCCACTCCTGAGTCATCCAATACGCGCCTAAAAGGTACACACATTTGCTAAATTGTTATTTCTGAAAAAAAAACAAACTGGCTCAAAATTTCAGAAGTTAAAAAAATAATATCGCTTGATTCATACTGATGAAAAAAAATATCGATATTGCGAATATCGGCTGATAAAAAATCATCATATCGTTCGATACTAACCGAAAAAAAAATCATCAATTCGAGTAATATACGGTCCTCTTCGCCATCCCTAGTATACACCTTTATTTATAATATATATATATATATATATATATATATATATATATAATAATATATATATAAATAAATATATAAATATATTATATAAATATAACTAAATATATATATATATATATATTAATATATAATATATAATATCATATTCTTCGTTCTTATCTTCCCTTTCTATATTCGCCAAGAATGGCATAAGGGGCTGGACAGCATCGAAAAAAAAGCATAGTAAGAAACATGATCATTAATCAAAAGGAAAGCCCCAGCCACCGCCCCTCTCATACCATTAATTATGAGAACTCATCCGCAGCGAATAATCCACCCAAAATTCATTGGGAACACGATGGACCCTCACTATGGTGGATCGTCAATGTAAGGGCCCTGGCCCAGGTGGGCCACAACATACCCCCTCACAATACCCGCCATTCACTCCTGTTATACACTTTTCTTCTCGCCTCTTACAAACTCACATTTCTCTCCCAGACATTCGTCATCCATCAATCCACTTCTCTTCGGTCTCCCAGCCGGTCGTTCCCAACACACTCGCACTTCACATCCGCTTAACCAACCGACTATCCATTCCATCCTCCACATGACCAAACCATCTCAAACAACTTCATTATTCTCTCATTTACCCCTTCTTTCACACCACACAACTCCTAATACGTCATCCTCATTTAATAATCTTCTCACACCTGAGCATCCCTAAAGTCCATCTGAACACATTAACTTTAGATATACCTCTTATCCAGACCATAGTCTCACTATCATACATAACACATAACAACATACCCTATGTAAACTCTAGCACACTCCAAGGACTTCAGTCCCTTTACATTCACCAACATTTTAATTGCACCACCTTCCTACCATTCACAACTTCTTACTACACTCTCATCTCCGTCCTTCTCATCCAACATTACCCTAAAATTAAACTCAACACTTTTCCAGCTGCTCACCACTAACGATAACTTCACCACTAAATTTCTCACTCACAACCATATTACCTTACTCTTATCCACGTACTTTCAAGCCCCTCCTACACACCCGCCAAGGGTCTCCTACCAATCCTCTCAACTCTCTTCAATTCGCCACACAGAACCAAATCATCCGCAGATAATAGGTGACACCCTCCAATCATCTCCATTCTCCATCATTCTCAACACCAATTCCTGCCACCCCACCTCAAATTCTTTCATACCCCATCCATATACAAATTAATAACCAAGGAGACATAACACAAAACCTGCCTCACTCCCTATTAATTACTAAACCAATCACCTTGACACCATTTATTCTTACACACGCTTCACTATCTCATACATACTTTTCATTCCATTCAGAAGCCTACCAAACAACACCCCCATATATCACTAACACCTATGAGCTTCCCTATTAACCCTATTATACGCCTGTTGCAATCCATAAAACCTAATACAATTATATAATATATATATACTTATATATAAATATAATATATATATATATATATATATATATATAATAATAAATATATATATTAAATATATATATTTAATATATATATATATATTATATAAATATAATATATAATATTATATAATATATAATTAAAATAATATTATAATATATAATATATATATATTATATATAATATATATATATATACATAAATATATAAATATTATAATAAAAAATCTTATATATTATATATAATATATATATATATATATTATAATATATATAAATATTATAATATATATAAATATATATAATTCCTCCACTCCACCTCGAATTCTTCATAACCCCATCCATATACAAAATAGGAAAACCAAGGATCACATAACACAAACCCTGTTCTTACTCCGCTATAATCTAAACCAATCACCATTTGACCATTTATTCTACACACGCTTCACTATCGTCATCATACTTTATCCATTTCAAAGCCTACCACCAACCACCAATATCATCTAACAACGCCAAACGCTTCCTATTAAAACTCTTATCATACGCCTTTCAATCCTAAAAACTAAATGACCAATTTATTCTTCTTCCCCTCATTTTCTCAATCCTTTGTTTCAATGAAAGATTGATCCACACATCCTTACCACTCCTAAACCAACCTTTCTTCACCAATCAGTCTCAGTCACTCGACCACTCTTTCGACCAAAATACCAGGCATATACTCCCTACAACACTCATAAACTTATCCCCTATAATTTCTACATTCCCTTTATCGCCCTTACCCTTATATAAGGTACATCCGACCTCCCCAATCCAATTAACTATATACTCCTTTATAAAACGCTTATTTACACAATTCCAAATCCCATATCAATCACCATATGCCTCCACGTTTATCATTTCACCAGTAATTTCATCATACCTGCAGATTCCATTCTTCAACTTTTCACCCTACCCATTACCTCCGCCTTAATAACCGTATCCCCAAAATACCATTCCTTCTTGCACCATTCAAACCACACAATTCACTATCACTTTCATACTTAAAGTGCAGATCTCGAAGTTTTCTTTCCACACTTCTCTCACACCTACTTCATCAGGTACAAAAGCACCATCCCTATTATTATTCTAAGCAGATTCCTTATTCTCATTCTAACCTTTCGCGCTTCCTTCCAGAAAAGCTTCCTATTCCCTTGTAAATCCCCTTCATCCTCCTCTTCCCAATACTGAGGTTCATTTACCCTTGTTTCTCCCTCGATACACCTTTCAGTATTTCTTTTTTCCTCCTTATCTAATTCCAAGCATCTTTCTTTGAGTTCTTCATCATTTCTTTTAGTATCATCAACGACGCGTCTTTTTTACCTTAACGCTTTCATCACCTCTTCATTCCACCACTCACTGTTAACATTTCTTACTTCCTACTTTTACAACATCCACATACTTCCTTTGAACTACTACTAACAATTGCTTCCCATTTCCCCCAGATTTGTTCAGTATTAACATGTTCACATTCAACCGTTTTTACTAGCGAGCCTTCTACATACTTATTCCTTATTGTTCTTGCCTCACTGTAACTTTCTCACTCTTAAGTTTTACCTACTTCCTTTTCGTATCACCTTCCTCTCCATTCCAAGCCCCCACTAACTTAATTTTACATAGAACCAACATTAAATGATCCGATAAAATTTCCCCCCCAATTTCCCCTTAAACCCCTTAAACTGATTAACCAATCCAACACATACTTCAATCATCTCCTTCATCACCAACACATAATCAATCATACTTTCACTTCGAAACCATTCTCTACCACACCAACTCTAGTATACTTATGGCTACTCTTGTGTTTAAAGAAAATTTACTTACACACATACCTCTCGCTTCACAGAAATCAATCACCTTGCCTACCAGTCTCATTTTCTCCCGCCACCCCAAAAAAACCCCTGTTTATACCATCCCTTTTTTGATCACCATCCAAGCCATTCAGCTGCCCAACACAATCAATCTAAGCTCCTACTCACCCCTATCTCAGCAACATCATTTCAGATTATCCCAAAAATAATCGTACTCTCTCAACGTTTCCCTCAGATGGGACCATACGTCACAACCAAACACAACCTTGACCTTTTCAAAACTTAAATTAGCCATAGCAATTCAGGACTACACAATCAAAGCAAAGTCTACCAATCTTCCTACCAATGGTCACTCATCAAAAATTGCAACTCCTTTTCTTCCTCTCTCATTCATTCCACCATCAAAACCACACACATTCACCATCACTTCCTCATTTTAAACGTTTCCTTTCATCTTTGTTTCAGTCACAGCAAGCAAATCATAATTTCCCTTTCTAAATACATCCATCACCTCTCTCCCTTCTTTCTCAGAACATTTATTCCTCTGACTATTCCATGTTACCAACAGTCATACCAATTTCCCGAAAATAAAGGCCGCTTACGCGATCACAGCCTTCTTCGAGGCCGCATTAGCATTCCTGGCAAGAGATAATGGTAGTTAGGCACCCACCCAACTATCACCGTACCCTTTCGGCTCCTTACGACACGCAGACATATCGATGGGGCAATTCTTTTCTCCCCCACACATTGGATCATGCAATTAGTAGGATGGTGTTGTTAAGTGTATCTAGGAAGAGGGTGTGTACTTTACATATTGTATATGAATTGTGGATAAATGTTGGTCATTAATATGGTTAGCCGGAGATTATGTCTGTAAGAATCATGAAACGCGCAAAGAGAAGGACGCACCATTAAAAATGGGACGTAATTTCATCGCTGCGAGTATGTTACTCTCCATATATTTATAATATATATATTATATATATATATATATATATAGTAAATATATAATATATATATTATAATATATATATATAATAATATATATATATACTATATATTATAATACGTATATATATATATATATATATAATATATATATTCAGCGTATATATAGAGTAGTGCCGGTAAGTCTTTAAACTGCAATATTTTTAGTTTTTTTTAAATAATTTGAAATAAATTGTAAAAAGTATACTAAATATTAAAATTTTATATAAAATTAAAATAGTAGCTATTGCATCATAAATTAAAAGAAAAAACAACCACAATAATAATAACTTAATAATTAATGAATTCAATTAGAAATTCTCGCTCCTACCCTGATCTTAGAAGTAAAATTCTTTGCACAGGGCGGACGAATGACGTCATTTTTTAATCAACTTATAAGGTATATAAAAAGACTGACCTACCTATAATCAAAAATATGAAACCTTGGAAATTGTAAAAGAAGTTAAACGAAAAAATTTGGTACTTCTGGCAGTTGTGTTTGAAATTTTTGTATCGGATGTGTCTGATGTTCTGATTTCAAAAATAATTTTCTCTAACTTCTTGAATGGTAATTTAATAATAATAATAATATAATTGAAATAATGCTATAATGGAGTAAGTGAGATTTTATATAAGAAAAAAAACGCTTTAGAAAACTATCTTATTAAAACCACAGCTTATTTTTAAAAAAATGATAGGCCTAAGAAATTACTCAATTGGATGTGATTTAAAATTAAGTATTTCGGTAAATATAATGAAAACAAGCTTTTCATGCAAATAAATATATATATTATATATTATTAAAAATATGTTTTCGATGTTTTCGTTAGCTATATATATATATAAGATATATATATAGATATATAATATAATATATATATATATATATATATATTATAATATATATATATAGTATATATATACATATAAAACTCTGCCTACCAAAGTGTATTCTTCCAGGTACGCCACTATATATATATATAAATAATATATATATATATATATATATTATATATATATATAAATATATATATATAAATATAATATATATATATATATTATATCATGCCTACCTGAAGAAGTAATGATAATATGTAGTTTATATATAATTATATATAATAATTATATATAATATATAATAATATATATTATATATATACTTATAATAGTATATTATATATATATATATATAAATATATATATATATATATTATATATAGTATATATAATAGCTAACGAAAACATCGAAAACATATTTAATAATTTATAATACGACCTATTTATTTGCATGAAAAGCTTGTTTACATTATTTACCAAATACTTATTTTTAAATCACATTCCAATTAAGTAATTTCTTAGGCCTATCATTTTTTAAAAATAAAGCTGTGGTTTATAGATAAGTTTTTAAAGCGTTTTCTTGCTTTATATAACAATCTACACTTACTCCATTATGCATTATTCAATTATTTTATTATATAATGCTAAATAACAACTAAATAAAGTTATATAAAATTTAATATTTCAAAATCAGAACAATCAGACACATCCGATACAAAAATTTCAAACAAACTGCGACGAGCCACACATTTTGTACATATTTACGGGAAGAGAACGAAAGGTTTTCATATTTTCGATTATAGGTAAGACAGACTAG
>JABUQX010037233.1:20000-32500 GCA_015478945.1 Trachelipus rathkii | reverse complement strand
TTGACTGTTTCATTTAAATTACATGTAAAATAAACAATTAGAGAAAAATCCCACTTTCATATATATATATATACGTATATATAAATTATAATATTATATATATAATATTTATATATATATATTTATAGTATATAATATATTATTATATATATATATATAATATATATATATATATATATATAATATCATATATATATATATACCGAATAGTGAAAAGGCCGAATACCGAATACCGAATTATTCGGCTAAAGTTATCGGGCAAAAAGCCGAATACCGAAAATTCGGCCGAATAATCACTTCGCTATTCGGCCGAATAGTTATTTCATAGGTTCGGTCATCCATTTAGGAAAAATAAAGAAAACTTACACTGGTCAACAAAAAAAAGGGGAAATTTTTCTTGGATGACTTTTGTAGCAGATTTATAGTAATTCGGAGGTGCTGATTCCATATATATTCTCGGATTTGCTGTATCACATCCCGTTTTCGTGCAATCATGGATCCCTATTTTTGCATATTCCCTAGGAATGACAAAATTCATGTGCGCACTACGTAGGCTGTATAGACGTTACCTTCCACATATATCTACAGTAGTAGCAAGTTTACTGCGGTCGATTTCGGGAAGCATGTGGTAACTTTAGTACGTCTACATGTATGGATTCCAATGACCTGGATGATGTCTATCATCCATTTGAAAAACAATCGGATGGTAAGTCATTGTTCACCCAGGGTGAACTGAACGATCTTGTATGAGATTTGTATTTGCCGAAGTTGTGTCCTGAGCTGTTGGCTTCGAGGTTGCATGAAAATGACTACTGACCATGGCACCAAGAGCTAACATTTTATCGTTAAACAGAAAGCAGAGCTTGCGGAAAGCTCTTCCAGCAGATGGTAACCTGTGTGTTTGCAGGTGAAGTTGCAGCCTACTACTCGCTATGGGACTCCAAGCATACGATGCAGGTGAGTGGCGACTGTTTATTGACACTTCCAAGAGCAGTTTAAAGTGTATGTTGTTACACAACGGCTACAGGTATGCTTCGGTTCCATTAGGGTACTCGGTACGGATGAGAGAGGAGTATGCAAAAATCAAGACAGTTTGGAGAGGCTACAATATCTGGTACATGGATGGTAAATAATGGGGTCGACCTCAAAATGGTAAACATTTTGCTCAGTCAGCAAGGCAGGTTTCACCAAATATTCCTGCTTCCTGTGCTATTGGGACAGCGGGCGGCAAAAGGAGTCACTGACCAAAGAGAATGACCACCGATGGAAACCTCCCGACGCCAGGGTGACAGCAACATCGTACTTTGAACCACTTGTACAGAAGAAAATATGCATCTTACCTCCACTAGCACATAAAAACTTGGTTTGATGAAACAATTTGTAAAGGCCCTGGACCATGATGGTGAATGCTTCCGCTATATATGCTCAACGTTTCCTGGTCTTGAGTGACGAGAAGAAAAAAGCTGGGATATTTGAGGCCCACAAATACGGACACTCCTCCGTGATGCTGCCTTTGCTACAACAATGACTGTGTTAGAGGCAAGAGCGTGGATTCCTTTTTCAGATGTAGCACAGAATTTTCTGGGAACAGGAAAGCCGAGAGCCACTAACATTGTACAGGAAACTGCTAGACAGTTTCATTCTCATGGATGTAGATGAGTATAAAGATGCACTACTTACATTCTCACCTAGAAAATTTCCGATAACCAGCGGGATGTTAGTGATGAGCAGGGTGAACGCTTCTATCAAGATCTAAAGTTTCATTGGAAAGGACGTTACCGAGGACAAAGTGGGATATCAATATGATGGCCGACTATTTTTGGAGCTTGATGAGGGATATTCCAGGACGCTATTGCATAGTAGATCGTCTAGCGAAGAGGAAAGTTACACCATGGGTACGGTAGTTTACATTTAACTAAACGCCATTCCTTCTATTACGATTCATTGTTGTCCCATATTACTCTTTATTAATAGTGGTAGTATATCATACAGTATATCTATCAAAGACATGTATCATATCATTGCTATTGTTTCTCTCCCTTCATATATCCAATACTTATAATATATAATATATATAATATATATATATATATGTTATATATTATAATATATAATAATATATATATAAAATATATTATATATATATATATATATATATATATATTAGATATATCTCCCAATAATTGTGATAGACCCTCTCTCTTGAAAAAGGGAAAAATCATAAAATTTTACCAAATCTTGTGTACACACACAATATCTTACAAATGCGATGTGATATGCAAAAACGATTACATTTTTGGAATTCAGCACATCAATATAGCAATTGCAAGAAAACCACCGTCCAAGAAAAATTTCATGTTTACCAGGTTATATACTAAAGTGAATAAAACAAAAGCCTGAATAACTATTCTTACCTATAACATTTCATTTAATTGTTAAAAAAAATAATTAAATGAAATTTAAAAAGTTTCGTAGTTTAAAGATATTAAACTAAACTTCATTTGAATAATCTCTAAGGTTAAAATGACAGAACATTAGGAGTTCTCCATTTTCAGGGGATAACCTATTTTTTGTGGCTTCATAAATATTTCCTCCTGTTCTAAATATTCTTCACTTTCGACTGATGACGTGGAGCTGAAGGTATTTTATTGCTAGTTTTTTCAAAATTCATAAAACTATTCCAGTGTTTTTCCACCAATGAAGGAATATCATTGTCTTCACTGGTCAAAAGTAGGAAAACTTATATATTTGTTTATGTCTTGATGTATATTCCGTATGTAGCCTTTACTTTTATGTACAATAATCACATCGTCAGAAGAATGGGACTTTCTTATTTCACTCTCACTTTCTTTTCTGTATGACGTATTTGATGCCACAATTTCTTTAAAACAATCCATTAAGGAAGTGAAAATGGAACCTTCAGCTTCACTTTCCCCACTACGTAAATCATCGTCAGCAGAAGAGTCAGGAGTTAAAATTTTCATGCATTTCTTTCCATGCCTCAACGACCATATTTTTTACTGATTTATCTGATTCATGTTGAAAAATTAGCCTTGATCGCCAGTCTAAGAAGTCAAGCTACACACAAAGATTTATCACATAGAAACTTAGAAAGTCTTTTTTCTAATGATTTCTTAAGCTCTTCAACGAGTGTAATTATTCCACTGAAGCTTTTGAAGGGAATATCATTGTCTTCACTGGTCAAAGTAGGCAAACTTATATATTTGTTTATTTCTTGATGTAATTCCATATGTAGCCTTTTACTTTTATGTACAATAATCATATCGTCAGAAGAATGGGACTTTCTTTTTTCACTCTCACTTTCTTTTTCTGTATGACGATTTTGATGCCACAATTTCTTTAAAACAATCCATAAGGAAGTGGAAAATGGAACCTTCAGGCTTACACTTTCCCACTACGTAAATCATCGTCAGCAGAAGAGTCAGGAGTTAAATTTTCATGCATTTCTTTCCATGCCTCAACGACCATATTTTTTACTGATTCATCTGATTCATGTTGAAAAATTAGCTTGAATCGCAGATCTAAGAAAGTAGCTACACACAAAGATTTATCACATAGAAACTTAGAAAGTCTTTTTTTTCTACTGATTTTTTCTTAAGCTCTCTTCAACGAGTGTAATTTTTCCACTGAAGCTTTTGCTTTTTTGCTTTTACTTATTAAAAATAGATTTATTGCTTAAATGGAAGGGATCCCTTGGGCGACTGTTACTTCACGTTAAATGCTTGTAGTGATGTTGCCAAATGGCTCAAGTAAATGGAAAATTTTGCCACTGAAAATCCCAGTCAACATTTGCATTCAGCAGCGTATATGGATGGATAGGGAACTTTTTGTTCAAACAATCTTTTTAAAGCATATCATAAGTTCTGTTCCAGCATGTAGAAAAGTCTTGAATTAATTTATGCTGTTTGACATTCCGCTGCATCTGTAAAGTTTTAAGCTTTGCAGCTTCCGTTGCTGAATGTGAAAATGAGGATATGCTTCTGCAAGTAAAAAATATCTTTACAAAACTTCTGTGACATGAATATTAATCGTTGATGCATAAGTTGCAGACATGTGAATAAAAACATTGAAATTGATAGCAAGCACTCTTCCCTTATACCAGCTACAATGTTTGTCATTATCCCGTATCACTAAATGATTTATTTTTAGGAATATTGAAAAATGCCAAAGGCCCTTATAGGATCTAACAAATGACAAAGATTTTCGCATATTGCTACAAAAGTTGGCTATATTTTTATTTTTTTGGAAAAGAAGTTTCTTGAAATTTCAATTTTAAATTGAAATAAACTTTCCCTTATGTTGACGTATTTATTGTTTATAAAGCTCAATATTCGGCCCGAATAGTTCGGCAAAAGCCGAATACCGAATATTCGGCATTTTGGCCGAATACCGAATACTTACCGAATATTCGGCACATCCCTAATATATTATATATATATCATTATATATTATATATATATATATATATATATATATATATATATATATATATATATATATATATATATATATATATATATTATATATTATATATATATATTATATTATAATATATATATATATACTTTATATATATAGACTTGTGTGATGTAGGTGGGTCTTCTTCTGAAGTCCCCCTTATAAGTAAGAATGGTGAGAGGTGTTAAAGTTTTGGTAGTCAAACTGACAGTGACGAAATAATTCACGGATTTACTGTATTTCGTCTGAGTAGAATGAAACATAGGTTTCACCTTATCTTTTTAGAAGTAGTACACAAAAGTCTTGAGTACTATTTCTTAGTAAAGTTGCAAACAAAGTTTGCAATACTTATTTCTTTAAAGATGGAAACAAAAGTTTCCTGGAAAAAGTTTCCTATTTAATTATCTTTTAAAACAAAACTAACTCAAGGTACCTAGGATAACCAAAATCCGAAAGAAATGAAGAGTTTATCAAGGAACAAAATTCGCGCGTTCTTTGATACTCTTCTTCCTAAGTTTAATGTGGTGTCAACGCCTTTCCTGAATTTAAATTCCCTTGCTGAAAGCTTTGCGTTTTCTTGTAATTTTTGATGTTTGGAGTATCTTCTGTGAGTCTTCTATTTTTCGAGTGTCTTTCAATTGAGTATCTCATCGAAACGTGGTTTTAATTACATAATTTGTTGCACTTATGCAAAAATTTTGGCTTTCGCAAATGTTAGCATTAAGTTGAACATAAAAGCAGAATTTTTAAAATTTTTGCGAATAATTATAAGAGGGTATAATATATATATATTATAATAATATATATTATATATATATATATTATATATAATTATATATTAATATAAATATATTATATTATATATATATATTATATATATATATATAATATACCTATATATAATATATATATATATATATATATATTATATATATATATATATTATATAATATATATATATATATATATATATATATATAGAATTTAATATATATATATATATATATATATATATATATATAATATATATTGAAAGTGGGATTTTATACTGTATGTTCACTAACTGTGGAATATGATATTTGCTTCCAATTGACCCAAAATAAAGTATAAGAAGAAGAATAAAAATTGACTGCAGGAACAAAAAAATTGCATATGAATAATTTCTTGGTTGTGGCAATTCATAGGCTTGCAAATGATAGAAAAGGCTAAAGAAAGAAAAAAAGACATTCAAGGTAAAGTACATAATTAAACTTCAAGCAACACAAGGAAGCTAGTGAAAAAGACAAAGAAACAGCTACTGACTCTTCAAGAGCTAAAAGGATTCACAAAGAAGAAAATTAAAGCATTGAGGTGAAATCCAAGCGATTGTTAAACTTTAAAAGCAACAAATTATTCAAGCAACTTTTACAAATAATAAAGCTAGAGCAGCCCTATAACCAAAGAAAACCAAAATCTTCCTTTCTGACACCTCTATTCACTAGTAGTGAAGGTCAGTTGAAGTTATTATTGTAGTAGGATAAAGTGTTGGATTGAATGTAAAAATAAAATCTCAGAAATGAAACATTCTAAAAATAAAGAGTTTTTCATAGCAAAAATAATAAAAACCACCAAAGTCATAAATAATAGGAAAATATACAAATAAATTGCTAAAATATTTTTATTTCTTATTATTATTATATTATGTAAATATGCAATTATGTTCTTGTATTTTTTATGCAGAACCTGTTCATACTTCAGTTATGTTTAAATAAACGATGCTAAGACTGTGTACCATTATTCTTAATGAAATTTGATGAAAGTAATATATTATATATATATATATATATATATATATATAATATATATATATATATATATTTAAATATATATATTATATAAAATTATTATATAATATAATAATATATATATATATAATATATATATAAGGAAGTTCATTGAATCATTCATAATAAAAAATAGTACCAATCTAAATATACAAAAAGGTGAAATAAACATAGACGATACTACAAATAAATATTTAAAAAAGTCTACAGCACTCAACAAAATACTAAAGAAAATTTAAAATGAAAGGAAATTGGGAACAGAGCATCATCGATAAATAGACACACCAGGTTGCCAGAAATCCAACGAAGTTAAAGTCATTTCATCAGTCACAAAATATTTTCAGTCCTGAAGAAGTAAGTCGATCATTGACTACGAAAGCTAGACTAATTAGTGGTAATAAATTTAAACTTGTATATAAAATGTGAATCTTATCTCAAATAATTTCTTTATAAATAAAAATTTAGAAATTTGAAAATTTAAAAATATCAATCCTTAACTATTAAACTACGAGCATTAGTAGTTTGTGAATATAATATATATTACATTGGGGCGTAGGCAGATTTTAAATCTAGGGGGGGGGGCAAAGTATGATATATTAATATATATATATATATAAATAATAATTATATATATATATATATATTATATATAAATATTATATATATATATATATAATATATATATATATATATATATATATATGTGTGTGTGTGAGTTTTAAATTTCCTCTTATGAGTTATATCACAGGATAAAAAAAGTTACTTCGGTTATAAAATAAATAAAATAACAGGTCTACAACAGTTGTAATTAAAAAATTTGTGTGTTCCAATAAGGTGAGTAAAAAAATAAAGGATTACCTATTTGAGAAACGTAAGGTAATATTTATGTGGTTGGCTAGAAACTGAGTCCTGAAGTGGTAACTATATTAAATTCCTAAAACTAGCATTTGAACGCTTGGATTACAGCGAATTTCCCAATTACATTTGCTTCCCATTCATTCCTTTTTTTCACTAACTAATTTTAATGAAGTATTCATTCCTACATAGTCCATTAGAGCCGTGTCTTTCTTCATTTGTTTTCTTAGCCAAGTCTTTTACTCTCGCAGAGTGCTGAAAAGACCTTTCAATGGTACCTGTTGAACACGGTAGCACCATTGCAATTAATAACAGGTTTTTGATTTGAGGAAATAAAAGGGGCCGGCTTCTTTAATAACTTCAGTAAGTTCCAAATCTTTTCAACTTTTGCTTATCCATTTTTTTTTCATCAGCCACAAATGTTATACCGTAGTTCCAGTTCGGTATGAATTTTTTTACCATTCAAGAGTGCATAAAACTTAGTAAAAAATTTTACTTTCTCACGCAAACTGCCTACGGAGCGCATAAAATAAGAAACGGATGCAAATGAAAAAGATAAAATGCTGCCCGTTGTTTTCTGAAAATCTAGTCTCGTAAAGAGGATGAAAGTGAGTCAAGGTATAAGGCACAAGTACAGAGCGCTCCCAATATTCAGCAGGATGATTTGCTTTATGTTGTTGCGATTGTACTTTTCTAGGTGGTGCAAGTTCTACTAAGAACTCAGCAGTAATAACATTGGCGGATAAGAGCAGATCAGCAATTATTTGATCAGCAGTTTTGCAGTGGTCTTTGACAACTTTCAAAATTCTTTGGACATGATCAGAGTACTGCATAAGGTCAATATTTTTTGTTTGAATAATGTTAACCACTGGTTCAACTAAAGCAAAATATTTGGCTATTACGGAAGAGGTAATAATGAAATTGGGTCTTGTTGCCGAACAGTATAATAGAAAGCTGTTTCTTGTTTTGATTGTCGCCTTCAACATATTTATCATATTGTAGGAAAAAATTTGCATTACTATGGTATTTTTGAGTCCAACGGGTTTCACAAAGTTTAGGCAAGTTGGGAATGTATTTTCTTCTTAGGGTGGAGTCTCTGAAAAGGTTTATGTCTTTTATTGTGGCAATAGTATTTCGAATTTCCGGAATAATGTTTAGGTCATTAATGACCAAATTAAGCCGATGGCTTACACAGTGAAAATATAATCTTTTTTTCATATTTTTCTCGCAGTTTCTTTTGAACCATATGTTTTATCCTGCCAATTCTCTGCAGCTGTCGTACCCCTGACCAACGCATAGACTCGGCTTCAAACCTTTTTCTAAAAACCGAAAATCAATCTTGTTAGGCAATGGTTCAAGAAACTTCAAGAACTTCAAAACCCCAGAAATTCTTCTCGAACAGTCATTTTTTCAAGATCGAAAAACCTTAATGCTATAGATAATTGTTCGTTGCCTGACAAATCCGCAGTTTCATCTTCCAATATGGAGTAGATACAAAAAAAAATTTTGCAACCGCGACAATCATGTTTTTTTTATGATAATTCCAAACAAATTGATGAGTTCATTTTGAATCATCGGAGACGTCCAGACGGCATTCTTCTGTCCTTGAATATGTTCTTTCAATTTCACATCACCACTTTCAATTCGCAGTTTAATTAAGTTTTCAAAAATTCTCTCATGCAGGCCTTTACCTCTTAAAGGTAAGTCATGGGTTCAGCAGAAAATTATGGTTTTCAAAATTGCTGTAATATTTCTTTTATTTTCTGCAATTGTTTTTGATGTGTTGTCTGCAGTTGAATATCAACGGGTACGCTTTCCGTAGATTGATTTAACAGCTTTGACAGCCGCCAAATGCTATCGATATACAAATGGTTCTAGCGGAGAGTAATGTCCGAAGAAGCCAGCTGTTTAAAAGCACAAAGCTAGTTGACCTTAAGCCAATATGAAAAGGAAAACACATTAAAATTAAGAAAAAATAATATAATACGTTTATAATACGTTAATTCATAATTACTACTTCATTATCTATCGATTTGATGTATTTTTTTTCAGTTTTTTCTACTAAAAAACCTTTAAAAACGTCGTCTAGCAAACATATAAGGTTCATATTTTTTTTTCGCCAAATTAGGGGAAAGGGGGCAAAGATTTGCACCCACCCTGGCCTACCGCCCATATATAGTATATATATATATATATTATATATATATATATAAATATATAATATATATATAATATATATATATATATATATATAATATATATATATTATATATATATATAGACGTACAAAGTATACGGAAACGGCATCATTGAACGATGAGAATGAACACGACCAAATAGATGATAATGATGATGAGCGTCAACGACTAAGCAAATGTCTTTCATTGGAAATCCAAAGTGCTTTCTATAACCATAAATGACTTAAGTGACTGGCAAGAGAACGCTGTATTCGCAATCGCTCTTTCCTCATTTCTGAATTAATTTCTGTTAGTTTTCGGAAGTTGCATTCTGCCAATTTAAATTATATATATATAGTTATATAATATATATATATATAGTAGTATATATAATTATATATATATATAGTGATATTACAGGGCGTCTACAAAGTCTGACCCCAGGTCATGCTTTCGGAAACGGTTTGGAGATGGAAGAAATCGGGCGAACATGCACGTATCACCATTGAGTCTCAGTGAGGATGACTTTGATTGTCGTCTTCAGTTTTGTGAAGTAATGACCGCAAAAATCGCAGAAAATAATAACTTTTTACAAAACATTTGTTTCAGCGATGAAAGCACGTTCTTTCTTAATAATGGACATGTGAATACCCAAAACGTGCGTTACTGGGGCGATGAAAATCCCCATATTTTAAGAGAAGGACATACTCAACGACCACAAAAATTAAATGTTTGGGCGGGAATTTTAGGTAACCATATCATAGGGCCTCTTTTCTTTGATGGCACTTTAACCGGGGAACGTTATTTAGATCTGATAGAAAATTTAGTAGACCCTCTAATTACAGAGTTTGATGAAAATGCTACGACTGAAGAAGGAGAGCTAGAATTTGATGCAGATGGAATTGTACATCATAACCATGCTGTGCGTCAGTATCTGGATAACAGATTCCCAAACAAATGGATTGGTAGGCGAGGGCTGATTGAGTGGCCGGCTCCATCGCCAGATTTGACTATGAATGATATTTTCTTATGGGGACACCTGAAAACTGTAGTCTATAGAGCCCAACCAACTTCGTTACTCGAATTAAGGAACAGAATTACTACAGCTTGTCGGGAGATACCATCACTTACTTTTCGGCACTTGCGTCAGGAATTTGAAAATCTATTGTCAGGAGGTGAATGGTGAGCATTTTGAGCAGTTATTGAGATAAAGTTCAATTCAGTAGTATGCGGTGTAATTTTAATAGGAATTTGATCCTATTGGGGCCGGGAGATTCCCCCCACAAAAATAATGGGATACGTGTTCGCCGATTTTTCCATCTACCCAACCGTTTCCGAAAACATGACCTGGGGTCAGACTTTGTAGACGCCCTGTATATATATATATGAGATGTATCAGAATTCCGACTGGAGAAGCATTTTCTTTCTTTTCTGATAAATATCTCTTAAAATGTAAACATTACTCCTAACTATCTGTAAGTTTCTTAATTATCCCAGTCTTCCGTACATCAATTCAAGTTAAGAAGAGTATACCACACAGATAATATACGACCCGGAACTACAACCATCAACCCATAATGTGAAATTTTTTTAAATTTTAATTTTAATCAGCTAACTCTTATATGATAAAGAAGAGAACCGTTTGCTAACACTTTGGTAAATCACCAATGCTGGTACTTTATCAAATGATTTACTGAAATGTAATAAAGATATCAACGGCTCCTTTTTACCAACACAATCAGTAATATATACTCCATGATTTCTTAAAGACAAGTCTGACAAGATCGATAACCTTTCGATGAACCATATTTACGGTATATGATGCAGTACAGGAAGAGTAAGAGATTAAATTTCAAGCTCAGCTCCGGTCGGAATTTTTGTTTGATGCCGGCTAATTCCGTTCGGTACACTCCTAATATATATATATATATATAATATATATTATATATATTATATATATATAGTATATATATATATATATATATATAATAATATATATATATATAATATATATATATATATATATATATATATATATATTTCACAAAATTTAACTCACCACGAAGGGTACGTGGCGAGGAATGTTTGAAAGGTGAACGCGGATGACACTCTATTGGACAGATGATAATACTATGGTGGATTCTCCAAGAACCGAGGGTTGAGTAGAGTGTGAGGCAACGTGCAGCCAAAGGGTCTCGCAGTAGGTTCCGAGGTTCGCGCTGCAAACACAGTGTTGTACGTATGGCGACGGCCCGCGGGGGTGTTGTGTCGTGTGTCAATTACCGTGTATGACCCCTCTGTCACGGATATTCCTACACCGTCCTGGCATGCCGGTCTCGATGAGTGGACGAACTGTTGCTGGAAGCGCATTTTGATCCCAACGCGTGCATGCCTGTCGCAGGTCCGGAGGGTCCGTGGAGGGGGTTGCAGCTGTAGGATCCGACGGTTTCAGGATTTCCCACAAATGTTCGATTGGTGAGGTGCTCGGACTATATGCTGGCACGTCCACGCGCGTAATTTTGAACCGTCTAAGGTATTCATTCACAATTGGGCTTTGTGGTGGTCTCTGCATTCATCATGCATTAGGATGAAAGATCACCATTGTTGGGGGCATTATGACACTACATATGGTTCGAGGCAATGTCTGTGGATAGTACATTCCCCCTGTAAGAGTGCCTCCATCGAAGTTGTGCAACTCCGTAGGCCCCGATAATAAAATGGCCTCCCCAGACCGATAACGACCCACCTCCAAACGGCGGCACCTGCAGCACATGGGCATTGAGTGAAACCTCTCCTCGGTCGTCGGTATACTCCTAGCACGCCTGTCCGAGGAGTACAGAGACACTCTCGACTCGTCCGTAAAGAGCACCTATGCCCAATCGTTCAACCGTCAGATGATGTGTTTTCGGCAAATGCCGAAGTCGCGCCTCGATGGTGCCGTGGTTTGCGGTGGACCTTATGACAGGCCTCCGGGGCAATAATTAGTTCCGCAAGGCGTCGACAAGTGTATTGTCCTCACCCTGGTGGCCGGTGTACCTCCGTCAGCTGGTCGTGCAGAGTCGTGCCGTTGTGTGGCGCTCTATGTATGCTACGCCAGACGTATAAATCGTTTCCATTTGGTGTCGTGGTCCTGGCGGCCTACTGTCCTTCGCCGGCGATTCGATGT
>JABUQX010037233.1:10000-17500 GCA_015478945.1 Trachelipus rathkii | reverse complement strand
AGCATTGCCTGGCTACTTTAATTTAAATGATAATATATATGTCAATTCTTAGAGAAAATTATGGCTCGTTGTTATATTTCCGAGAATAAAAAAAAATAAAATGTCACATATCACTTAAAGAAGTTCAAAAACTTCCCAATACTTTTGACCTGAGACAATTTAAATATTTTGTTTACTGTAGGTGCTACCGTTCAAAAGTTACATGATGTCAGCTTTAGCACTCCTGACCATAATATTATATATCCTATATATAATAGATATAATTATATATATATATATATATATATAATAGTATATTATATATATATATATATATATAATATATATATATATATATATATATATATATATATATAATATATATATTTAGGATGTACGCGAAGTAATGGTATCGTATCGGTTAAAATGGCCGATACTTAGCCGATATCTTCTACTTATTTTGGGGGTGAAAAATATTATGAGAAATTTTTAATGATTCAAGTAATAAATCTAGTTGAATATAGATAGCTAGTACAAGTTATGTTTTTTTTTCCCTCGATTTCCTTTTTAACTTAGATTTTTAGCGTCTTCTCCAACTTGGTCTTTAAGCGTAAATTTACCTAATTGGACCAGCCATTATTATAATTTTATACAAATTTTATCTACTTTTTTAGTTGAATCAATAGTATTTTTTTTTTTTTTTGTACGCAATTTCGTGAGAGCGTGTGAGTGGGGAGTGTTTTTAAACTTTCTGATTATTCATATTTTAGATATTTGCTGTAAATAGGGTTTATCGGTTTTAAAATTAGGTTTTAGCGTACGAATTAATTTTTTCATCATTTCTCCTTTGGTTTTTGTCTATTTGTTGTCTTTTTTTTTTTTTTTTTTTTTTTTATTTTTTTTTTTTTTTTTTTGTGATTGCGTGTGCGTGGGCGTGTGTGGCAGATTTGCACAGCGTGGCTTTCTTTTGACTTTACCAACATCATTGGCTTGCATCTAACTCTGCATCCATGGAAAACTACCTCTCCAACTCTAAACCTAATTTTTATGCTCTTGTCTGAAACCCAGATGGCTAAGAATTCATCCCTTAACACGTTTATTATATCCAACTATAACTTATTTTAATAATTTTTTAGTAACGTGGAGTATGTACCTATGTTAATAATAAACATCCTATAACACGTCCTCGAGAAATTTCGAAAACTCCTATCGCCATGGCTTCTGTGGATTAAAAATTTCTTCCCCTTCCATTACAAAATTCTTGAGGTTCAAAAAAACTTCTCATATCAGCACAGATTTTTCATCCCTTTTTGAATTACCTTACTACTTCACGAGACTGTTATATCTTCTCATCCAAAATACCTGAGGTCCTCTATTTGGGGATTTCAATTTACATAAAAACTGAATTGATCAATTTTTCCCGGACTGACTCTCTTCATGTGAAGCCGAATCACCCAGTATTCTCAACGATCTGGAGCAACTGATTAAAAAAACATACAACATTCCGGATCGTCCCAACCGATTCTTGAAGCACACTTGACCTATGTTCAACCACTAGTACTTCTCTCTATAAATACACACCTTCGCTCCTATTGGTAAATCTGACTACAACCTTATATCACTTAATTTTAATACTTTTCTCCAACATCTCCATCTTGCCCTATGCGGTTTTTCTGGCCACTTTGATTCGGTCCCGATTGGGGGGGCATTGCGTTTGCTTCTACGCTAACTATAATTGGTGACTGCTTTGACTCTTAGACGCTTCATATTCTGCCGATAAAGTGGAACTGTAATTGTTAATGGGATGAGCAGGTTTCAATTCTTCGACTAAATCTTTTTCTCCTCAAATCCATGGTTCGGATCGTGCTTGTTCCCTGGCCATTCAGGCTGAGACAATGCTTATCGGGTGTGGAAAAATATCTCGTTCTCTTATCACTCTTGCTAATTTTCATTCAGCTAGACAATACGTTGCAGGGATACTCTTCAACGAGCAAGCGGACTTTCATGTTAAACGAAATGCGCTGACGCTCCTTGGGTTTCCTAACTGCAAAGTCTCTCTGGCCTCCCTTGCCAAAAACATCTCTAACAACTTCTGTAAATCATCATTCTCCTCTTATTCGCCTTCTGATGATTCTGTTTGTTATACCAAACCTGAAAAGGCCAAATCATCTCTTTGGCCTCCTATTTTCCTCTAATTCAACCCTGGACGATTTCTGGCATTCCTCTCCTCCTTAATTTCTCCTCTCAGGTTGTCCTATGCCTTTGCCTGTAATTTCATTTGGATCGGGTGCATGAGCTTCTGAAATCTATTGAACGTTAGGAAGGGGGTGGCCCGGATGGCATACCTCTCCGAAGTTTTGAGAAGTGTGCTTCCGTGCTGACCCCACCCCCTCGTTCAACAATATTCTTTATGCCTCAATACTAGCACTTTCCCTCGTGTTGGAAGCACGCGCTTATGTCCAACCTATTTCCAAAAAAAGAAGAGAGCCCTGCTCTGATCCTTCTAAACTAGTCGGCCTATAGCTTCTCACTTGTATTCTTTCCTAAGATCTTGAAAATCCTTCTCAACTCTCACTTCTTTAGATGCATCCTGGAATCTCTTTTCCCTCTTTCTGATTACCAAGTACGAAGTGCTTTCGGTGCTCGATGATCCTACTGGCGATAAATACTTCCTATTTAACATATTTATGGTTTTCGCTTAGGAACTACGGGAAGACTTGTGTGGTGGGCGCTTGACATATCCAAAGCAGTTTGACCGGTATGGCACGCGTCACTGCTTCCTCCAAGCTCCCCTCCTTTGGGTTTCCTCTTCTCTTTTGCTTACTTATGTCTAGCTTTCTTTCAAATCGCTCTTGTTGGCTGTTGTTGATGGGGCGATCTTCTTCTTTTTCTGTCATTATAGTGGTGTTCCTCAGTGGTTCTTATTATCTCCTACTTTTTCCTGCTTTTCATCAATGATCTTTTCTCACCTGCACATCTAACTCTAATCCACTCATATGGTTGATGACATGAACCCTTCATTCTTCAACTCCTATCAATTCTGCTCCCTCTTTTACTCCTAAATTGCCTCTCGTCTAATCGTTTTCCGATTCCTATTCTTCGCCTTGATCTGGAATAGAATTTCAGGGTTTGAAATTCTTCTCAAAGCTTGTGAAAATTTAATTCTTTTAAAAAATATCAACTTCTACCAATCTCTCTCTCTAAGACACTTAACTTTTCTATCTTTTTCGACGGGTTTTCTCGTCTCTTCTGTTGACAATAATAAAACATCCTTAGCCTAACATAAACAAAAAGATTTCTTGAAAACCTCTAAATCACGTGGTTGCTAGGGCGGAGTCAAAGAAACTGAGAGTTCTGTTTTGACTGAGACTTTTTTTCCTCTCTTCAGTTACTCCACCTATACAAGGGTCTCAATCCGCCCTTGGATGGAGTACTGCTCTCATATCTGTGGGGGGCGGGGGCTCTGTTTCATCCGCTTTTGAATAGGGTCGAGTCAAAGGCCAAAAGACTTATAAACCGTCCTGTACTTTCTGTTTCACTTGACCCTTTATATTTGCGGAGGCGCGATGTTGGTGGTTTTATCCCTTTTCTAATAGGTCTGTAAAGGCAAGGTGGCTCGAGGGGAACTATCCACTCGCGTGCCCACCATCTTTACGACGCCCTTCGTAGCACAAGGGGTCTGTGTCGGCACATGATTTTTGTGTTGATGTTAGTAACTCCAGACTGTTCGCTGCGGTGCTTCTTTCTTTCCTGCACCTCTGTTCTGTGGAAGTCTCTTCCATCATCTGTGGTTTCCCTACTCAATTTAATTTCCCTCCTTAAAGCTGCGTCTGTGCTCATCTGCGTAATTTGCTTAGATGGATTTTTGAGGCATTCAACACCCCATCCTTGAATAGGGTTCTGCCGTGAGTGGGTGGTTGACAACTGTAAAAAAAATAAGATAAATAAAAGGTTCTAATAAGAATTCCTTAAGCTTGCTGAAACCCTACAAGAATGGCACTCCGACGGTGAACCACTTCTAGAATGCATTTAAAATCTTTTTAATCTTAAGCTATTATCACTGACCAACAAAAAAAAAAATTAAGACAGAAGAAGTGGAAGCCGCTTCATCTGCAACCCCTGGCAACAGCACTGATAGTGACGAATGGTGGGGCTTTTCAGCAAATAAACCTACTGAAGATGAGGATGTTTGGATATGTTAGACTTTTATAAGTTCATGGCCGAATTGGCATTGACATCTCAATTCACCCTTCAAGGAATCACACCAGGAAACCTCCATCGTAAAAAACTGAAGAGACAGTCATCAAGGAGCAAAGATATTCAAATTTATGCAGTCCTGTGAAAAGAGGAGATGAGGCTCTAAGAAAACATGAGATGCTGCCTACAGAGGAGAATCTTTTCATGTGGTGGCATGAAAATGGGCAAGGTTTTCATTATTTTAATCAGTGCTTGCAGGCAATATAATTATCAGCACCTCCTTCATCAGTCGAATAAGAGAGCGGTATTTATGTGTAGGTAGGAATGTAAACACCCCAAAAAGGAACAGTCTCTCGCCAGAAATACTAAGTGAAAGCTTAATGTTTTTGCATACAATTGTGAAATTTTGAAATTTTGGGTTATTGAATGATATCTATCTTAAAGGAGTATTTTATTAATGTCAATGTTTATTTAATATCAATTTTTTTATTTTAACTTTTCGGCCGATTAATGAGGTCTCTTCTTCTTTCATTATTTTTATTCCTTATATATGTAGCTAGTTAAAGAATCTTCTTGTAAATTGTAAAATAGTACCTTTAAGGAATAATAATTGCAAATATAATATTAATAACTTTTTATGTTTGTGTTTAATTAAAAAATATTCCATTTCCATTTTCAAGTAAGTATTAACAAAGTTTAGCTACTATGTTAAAACATAAAAGCTAGTAGCTAAACTTTGTTAATACTTACTTGAAAAATGGAAATGGAATATTTTTAAAATTAAAACACAAACATAAAAAAAGTTATTAATATTAATTATATTATTATTAATCCTTAAAGGTACTATTTTAATTTTATTAAAATAAATATACTTGGGCAGAACCAAAAATGAAATATAAATGACTAAGTATTTTTTTTGACAGGGAAATGCATCTTGAGTTGCCTAGCAGTGCACAATGTTCTATCTTATTACTGTGTATTATTAATAATTAATTAAAGTATCGGTATCGGGTCACCTAAAAAATAGAGATGATATTTTGAATTTCTTTTAGTGGTGATAAATTGAATAGATTTTTACATAAGGAATATTTTAAGTTTCTTCTATAATGGCTGTGTATGCTATAAAAATCCGTCGAAGCGCTGACAAAGTGAATGAAACGATTTTGCATTGTAATTACAGAATGAATAATTGATTTACTTGTGGTACAGTAGTCAGGGGGAGAGTATAATAGATGAGGTGTATCAGAGCATAGAATATTCTAAGCTTTATATAGAAGATGAGTGGTAGAAAATGAGAATGATATTGTGTTGGTTAATTCACCTTTATTTAAAATTTTGTTGGTATAAAGCATATATTTAGCCAGTCTATATGTCCTCTCATGTTAATATGTTCTCTTAATTGTTAATTTTTGGTAATTAGGTTAGGTTAGGTTAAGTTAAATTAAGTTGTTAGGTTAAGTTAAGTTAAGTTAAGTTAAGTTAAGTTAAAAAATCGATGTTTTTAAAATAATCGATGTTTTGATATGGGTATGAAGCAACTCTGCCACATGTTGTTTATAAAAAAAAAATGATACATTTACGATATATTTATATTCAACGCTATTCGTTGTTCTCATATATTATTCTTTTTACTTTCGAAAAATTAGTAAAGTTATGAAAAGTTATGTTAAGTTGGCAAAATTAAAAGAAAAATTAATAAAATATATAAATGTTTGTGTGAAAAAAAACGGAATATAAAATAAAAAAAAAAATAAATGTTAATGTTTAAAAGAAAATGTGGATGCATGCTTATAAAAAGACATAAATTTGCAGCATTAAAGGAAACAAAATTGTTAATAGTAAAAAGAAAACGGAGTATAATGTTTGACGTCATATAAATAATGTCACGTGCATGATACATACAACAGGTTCAGCAATGCGTGTCATGTTTTTATTATATTTATAATGTTTTTAGTTAGGATATGTGTACTGCTAGGTAAACACTAAATGGATAATATTGTTGTCATAACGTCTAATGATAGGTTATCGATCGAACCACCGCATGTTGCGAATGAGAACGATATACTCGATCCTCTACCACTGAGCTCCTCTAACCCAAAAATAATCTTGAATCTAACTTTTTTGGGCTAGAGGATGGCTCAGTGGTAGAGCAACGAGTATATCGTTCTCAGTCGCAACATGCGGTGGTTCGATCCCAGAGAAAGCAGTTTTCTTTATCTTCCCATTAATGTTCTTTGTTTACCATCTTATTAATTGCGGTCATGCAATGTATAATAACTTAAAATATTGTGAACGGGGGAAGGACAGGGTGAAAACCTGGTAATGTCGCCTTGACGGGAGCTCGTTCGCTTAAAGCTGTTCTTGAATCTAACTTTTTTGGTTAGAGCAGCGCTTACCAAACTTTTTCCTCTCTCGTACCCCTTGATTAGGCTTTTCACGCATTAGTACCCCCTTTTCTCAAACAATCCCATCACGCAAAAAAAGTTTGTTTTTGTTAGGTTGGCTAAATAATCAAAAGTCTCAAATTAATGACATTTATAAGCTTTTATTTTTGATTTTACATTTTACGATTTATTTAAATTTGTTATAATTAGCGGTCCTAAAACAACGGTGAGCTGGTAAATACCTTTCCTTTCCTTTGTGTTTTCCACCATTACCAATATTATTTTCACGTTACCCCCAACGGATTGCCGAGTACCCTCAGGGGTACGCGTACCACAGGTTGGGAAACGCTGGGTTAGAGGATGGTTCAGTGGTAGAGCATCGAGTATTTCGTTCTCAGTCGCCACATGTGGTGGTTTGATGCCAAGAGAAGGTAGTTTTCTTTATCTTCCCATTAATGTTCTTTGCTATTACAAATATTATTATATATATATATATATATATATATATAATATATATATTATATATATATAGTGGAGAGCTATATATATATATATTATATATATATATATATATATCATATAATATATATATATATCCTCTACAGTCTACAAATTGGGAAGATTGGACTGCTTAGACTGTTAGTATATATATGTGTCATTCTCTGTCCTCCTTACAACATTATTTATTCTTTTCATTCCTGCTAAATTCACCATTATTTTCCCCCCCTTTATACGAAGCTAGGCAAAGATGTAAATTCTCTTATGGACGTAAAGATCTTGAGGTAATATCCCAATTATTGTTTATGTTAACCTTACTGCTGGTTTGCAAATTAGTAGAGGCAGCAGTAAAACTACAGTTTAAGTTAAAAAAAAAGTCACGAAGTCCAAGTACGATAGTTGTAATATAATAGAAAGAATATCTGCTCACCGATACACTAAA
>JABUQX010037233.1:0-7500 GCA_015478945.1 Trachelipus rathkii | reverse complement strand
ATATATATATATAAAAAAATATATATATATATATATATAATATATATACTAGATATATCTTAGATATAATAGTATATATATATATATATAAGTGTGTGCGTGTGATATCTGACATAGTGTTATCTAGAACTAATGGTGTGAGACGTTGCCTTGAAAAATAAAAATAAAATAATACTTGAAATACTTTTTTTAAATTTGAATTTTTAGACTTTTTTTTATATATATATTTTATCATTCATATGATTTTTTATTTCTGTTATTTTTTTTTTTAATTAAATTTATTTATCAATTCATTGATTTATTCTTGACAACTTATGATTTATTTCTATTTGTTAATAATGGCAAAAAAATATTTAAGAAATGAAAGTAAATATATTTATCTTTTATTATTATTATTATTATTATTATTATTATTATTATTATTATTATTATTATTATTATTATTATTATTATTATTATTAGGTGTAAAAAATATCAGGCCTCATCTATGATGAAAAGCAAACTCTCTTCTAACAAAGTTCAGAAGCTTTTGTTTCTTAAGCAGCAATTGCCAAGACGTTTAAATATTATTATTATTTATTATTATAAAATTGAAAATATGACAAAAAATAAAAGCTTGAATTATAATAAAAATTAATAAAATACTCTGAAATTTTTATTTAGTATCTATAATTTTAATTTGAATTATAATTCAAGCTTTTATTATGTGCTATATTTTCAATTTAATTAATTTATTAGATGCATTATTTAATATTTAAACGATAATTGGCAAATTGTTGTTTAAGAAATTAAAGATAATAAAATAACTAAAGTAATATAAAATAAAAATTAAAATAAAAATAAAAAAAATAAATGAGTAAAAAAATAAATAAAAAATAAATATAAAAATAAATGAAGAAATAAAATCAAGAAATAAGCACAATCAATAAGTAATAAATAATAATAATAATATATCAATAGTAGTGCAAAATACTAATATAAAGAAAAATAAATACATAATAATTAATAGAAAATGAGAATATATAATAAATAATAAAAATAATAATATAATAATAATAATAATAAAAATAAAAACATAAAAAAATATTTTTATAAAATTGCCATGAATTAAATATTTTTCTTTACATATAGAATTACAAAAATACCTATTATGTGAAATTTATAACCATTTTTCTTGTGTGTGTTGGATGGACATATAGGATGGTGGGATACATAAAATTTTCGTCAATATTCTGTACCCTCATAACAAAGATACTTTAATTTGAATTACTTCACTTAAAATATTATTATTATTATTTATTATTATTATTATTTTATTATTATTATTATTATTATTATTATTATTGTATTCTTTAGAAATTATTGATTATTATTTATGTTAACATTTGTATTGTTGGTTAAATTATTATTATTATATTATTATTTTTATTTATATTATTTGCATTTTATTATATATATTTTATTTAGCTTGTATGGGGGAATAAGTGTTGTTGGGGGTTAGTTTTTTGTTTAGATATTTGTAAATCCATTTAAGAATTTCATGTTTTTCAATTTATTTTTAATAACGGAATATTTTAAAGTAAAGTTTTATTATTATTATTATTATTATTATTATTATTATTATTATTATTATTATTATTATTATTATTATTATTATTATTATTATTATTATTATTATTATTATTATTTATTAATTGCAAGTTCTTTCTATTCTTCTAGCAACAATGTGAAAATTAATGAAATGAATGAATGCTTGAAATGTTTTTTTGAATATTTGAGTGTTTTGCATGTAACACCTAGTATCCATGATAAATAATAGTTGAATTCGAAAATGAAATGCAAGCTTTTTGATTGTTTGGGTTTATTTTTCATTTGAAATTATTTTTTAAAACTCACCTCTTTAAAAATAATTATAAAAAAATTATATATCTAGAGAATATTATTTATTTATAACTGATTAATATAAATTAATCATTTAGACCGTGATCATGCTGAAGTAACCGGCAAAAATTTATTGGTAGAAAATTAAAGGCTTAACTTCTTTTTTAATTTCTAATTATTATAAAGTCGTTTATATGATTATCCTCTGAAAATAAAATAATTATTTAGAAATAGAAAGAACTTGCAAGAAGTTTGTTAAATTTGACTCTTATTTAAATCTCCTTTTCCTTCTTCTTTTTCTTCTTCTTCTCTTTTTCTTCTTCTTTTTTTCTTCTTCTTTTTTTCCTTTTTTTTCTTTCTTTTTTTTTCTTCTTCTTTTTTTTTTTCTTCTTTTTTCCTTTTACTTTCTTTTTTTTTTCTGATTTTTTTTTTCTATTTTTTTTTTTTCTTTTTTTTCTTTTTTTAGTTTTTTTTTTTCTTTTCTTTTTATTTATTTTTTTTTTTTTTAATTTTTTTTTTCATTTTTTCTATTTTTTTCTTTTTTTTATTTTTACTTAAATTGCTTTTTTTTCTTGATTTTCAATGCTGGTCTTCAAATACATTTTTGCTAACTCTTCAATTTGTTTATATTTAATTTTTTTAGATAGTAGGTATTCATCTTTTTTTCTATTTATTTTTTATTTCTAATTTTTTTTTTAATTTACCTCTTTAATCTTTTGTCAATATTCTTTATTTTTACTATTATTATAATCTTTAATATCCTGTCATCAACTCTGTTTTATATTAAATAATTTCAATTTAGAATTATTTATAATTTAAATATTCTGCAACCATATCAAAAACTTGGAATAATAATAAAATTTAAAATTAATAGACATTATTTATATATCATTTTTCAGCAGAGTTCTATGTTATTTCGCATATTTCAAATAATTGCATCCTTTTTTCAGCTTCTTTTTTTCCTTTTTTTTAGGATTACTGCTACTCACTAAATAAACGTCATTTCTATTTAACGGTTTCTTGGCAACTTTTCTTGCTTGCTTCTTAGACTATTACTCATATAAAGCTTCTCTGAACTTCTTCCATTCTTCTGTAATTTTTAGATTAGACCTTTGGGACCATGTCTAGCTCTATTACTGGATGACTTGCCCTTTCTATTCCATTGCAAGGTATTTCTTCTTTTTTTTCTTCCACTCCAATCTTTTACATTCTATTTAATCAATTTACTATAATTACATAATTTAACATTAAATTTCAATTTATAAGCCACTTCTATATAATAACTTCTTCCTACTACAAGTGGCTTGTTTTGTATAAGGATCATATCATTACTTTTACTTTCATTTATCTAAATATTCTTTCTGTCACTATTTATTCTCCTTACAATTACTTCTATCTTAACTTTATTCATGAGGATTGTCTTCAGGAACTTTGAGAAAATCATACAACTTGATTTACTGAAACTTTTTTTTCATTACAAAAAAAGATAACCGATAATATAAGTACATTAGAATGATTGCTATTTCTTCTTCTTCTTAACACTATTTCTTCTTTCTTACTTCTATACTTATAACAGTCTTCTTTCTAATACTTAACACTCTCTAACATTCTTCTTCTTCTTAACTTCTTCTATATCTTCTTAACCAAAATCTTCTTCTTCAATATATCGGCCCAGGCCTACTTCTTCTTCTTCTTCTTTTCTTCATTTCTTTTTCTTCAGTAATATTTCTTCATTTCTTCTTCTTCTTATTATTATTATTTTTTTTTATTATTTATATATATTATTGATGTATCTATATATTAATTATTATTACAGTTACTTATCATTAACTCTATTATTGATAATTGATTATTATTATTACTATATTTTATAATCTGTTATAAGTAATTAAAATACAATTATTATTATTATTTAATTATTATTATTATTATTATTTATTATCCCCCCAGTCGATCGCTCACCTTGTAGTGGTTTGGGGGCTCTCTGGGATGCTGTTGGGCGGGAAATATAGCGTGATATAGCCCCACCGCCCTTCTCGATCCTAAAAAACGAGCGAAGAGGCGGTTATTTTTATCCTATCACCCCCAGAGAAGGTTAGATAGAACGCCTAAATGACACCTTTCCTTATACGAGGAGGGGGCAATCTTGCGTCATCTGTGCTGAAGGGGTGTGAGCCGCAATCACCTGTTTTTTAGTTGAAAATTCACGGTGGCACACGATCCCAAGCACCAAGGTTTTGAGGTTATCTTTATTATCACCTGACCTACCTCAAGGAAAATCATATAAATAGAGACATACTCTCACCGCCGCATTTATGCAGCGGTTCCTCTGGACATCAAACATCATAGGTGCACGACACATCACATTAGGGGGGGAGGACCCCTTTAATATAATATTAATATACAAAGGATAACTCTTAACGATAGCCTCGGAAACTGATGGATGTAAAGATATCCCGAACTCAACGACCGATATAAATGGACCTTTAATCAATCTTTGAAATTGCACTTCGTAAAACATTATGATGCCATAAGTGTCTCCTATATATATATATACCCCTCACTTCACCATGGAAGGTAACTGCTTGCTGTCTCCGGCGATGCATCGCCTGGCACGCCCCCTCCTGCTCAATCCCAGGTGGCCCCAAACGTTTCGGGCAATCACCCGCAATAAAAGGTGCCCCTCGTCATCAGTCGAATCTCTATTCGTATCTAACTTCTACATATATGCTAGCACCCCCCAGGAATGTATAGCAGATACATCTATTCCCCAGATAGTATCACATTCCTAGCGATCCACTAACCTCCAAAAAGCTATCTTACTGAGCACAGAACCAATTTCCTTCTAAGTATATGTTACAATCTTGAAAAATTAACCCTCTTTAGGCGGTTGAAAAGATCCCTCCCAGTCACATTAATCCGAGAAGAGGGGTGGTCATTCTCGATACTTAAGCTTACTACCTCGCAATATCAAAGTTCTATTCTGTCATCCCTAAACGTCTCTTGCAGATATTCTCTTACTTTCTACCTCCCGATGAAATAAGAACACACATCGATAAGGCACCCCATTATACTTCTTATGAACAGAAAGACGACGTAAGATAAATACAGCATAGTCCTCTATGGGTAAATCTCCAAAAGAAAATGATATTATACGTTACAACAGTAATAGATTTCACACACCCATCGTGATCATGGAAACTCCTGACAAACCCAAATATATACTCGTTCAAACTGCTCGACCTTTAAATACCTCATCCACACCTACAAGGTTAAAATATGGGTTCAAGAGACAGTGTTCGCACGTTCGGTCCCTCGACTGCAGACGTTGCTTCAAAATGTCACGGTTTGGTCATCCCCGAAAATACCTGTAGGGGACCGGATGAAATATGCCGAATACTACAGTTTCGGGAATACGGATCGCCGCCAGTGCACGAGTTTATAATATAACCAGTGATAAGCGAATGCAGTTTTAATATACTGTATCTCTAATATATATATATATATATATATATCATATATATTATTATATATATTATAATATATTATATATTATATATATACTATATTATATATTATATATATTATATATATATATATATTATATAATATATATATATATACTAATATTCTAAATGCTCTCTCCTCCTCTACATAGTTTGGAGTCGGAGCAAACCTGAAAAGATGCAACAAGGTTCAACCAGTGGTCTGCGAAGAGAGGTCTATTTCTTCAAAAACATCTTGCCTGGCAAACTAGCCACCTAACATGTAGAAACTTGTGGAGGCACCACAAGTGCTTTTCTTTTCCAACATGCGCGTGCGCAGTCTTGCTGAGATGCCTCTTAATGTCTTTTTGGATTGATAGGCATCCATTCGATAACCCTATAACCATAAGGTGAAATTACGTCTATTGGGATTTGAAATTGGGAGAGGGACTGAGAATTCATGTTGGCAACGACATATAGTGTCACTTCATAAACTCTTTTATATATATATAACTTATGATATTATATATATATATAAAATTAGAGTACTTATATATATATATTATAAAAGAGAATGGCAATACGCCAGCTTGATGAAAATTATCACTACTAAAGAACTATAAAGCGATCCTAACCGCCACATAATCACTGCTGACCTACTTAACTCTCCTAAACATGCAGTGGCTAATTCACACTCGCACATAAAACTCATCACAATGCAAGAACTTCTCTCCACAAAATCCCAGTGGAAACTCAGTGCAAGACCTAGCTAGGTGTTATCCTAGGGTCTGCCGCTGTATTGTCCACGCCACCGACTCCATCAAAATTGAACAAAAGCAGCCCCTTGACTCAATCTCTTGTCCAAAAAGCCATTAACAAACCTATCCCGAGTACTAACCTTCAACAAACAGCATGAAAACGAGCTGGTTCATTCCAACCAGTAAAATCTTGGAAAACCCTTCTGTTCAAGACACCACATGTCTCCATGCCTACTGACCAATTGAGTTCTCCAAACTTTGTAAAGAAGGTAACTGGTCTATCTTTGCTCCTCTTGCATTCCAACCTGCACCGCATTACTCGCACTTCAAATTCCTGTAAAGATCCCCAAAGGCAAAAGAAAAGAATAAGTCGCCAAGCTAAAGATTATTCGTAAAATATAGAGCGTCCGAATTTTATAAACAAAACACACTAACCCCAGACGTATTAAATGTAACTCAGAAGAGACCTCGCCATAAGTCCACTCAAGGGACAAAATCAACTACTTTAAAAGATTGTACAAAAGCAATCGCAGCTATCGGGACGAGAGCCCTACCATGAACCCTCCAATAGGTGCAGGATAACTCTAGCTCTTCGCGAGTCTTCCTAATAATCTTCTTCTGAATTTCCCCATCTCAGCGCTCCCAAGGGATTCTATATCTTAACAGATGAAATGGAAAACCACTGCCAAATGGAGCTTGATGTGATGACCCACTCTCTTTCTAATACTTCCTGCGCTTCTGAGAAAGGCGAATGGAAGACTGTCCAACGCAAACGCCGCAAGCGCTCTAAGCGCTCTGTTTCTACTGGAGGCATGAAGGGAGAACCAGAGGTCCCCATTTCTAACTTAAATCGTCCAATCTCCCCAAATCACTCCCACGACGAATTACTAGCAAAGTCTCCAGTATCGGAACTTGTCAATCCCAACGAAATCCCATATTGGAACACTCTTTAATCCCGAGCGCGAACCGGTACCTAGAGCTCCTTCTCAACAAGCATCTAAACGCTTTTCCGGTCAACATCTTCTCCTCCCCAAGTCCTTTCCCAGTCAGCCGAAAGCAACTTTCACATCCCTTACTACATTTCTGAATCTTGCTTATCCTTGACACCGAAAATACTGGATACTCCATATCCATTATACTACCGACATACAATCCGCAAGTGTGTCGGATCAGGCCATCTTTGAGTTAATTCTCAGTTTTGACCAATCGAACCCACATAATAGTAGACTTGGTTGAACTCAACTTATCTCGTATTCATGTGAAGCTCTTTCCAAACCAAATACATCTGAAAACTCCTCCCTAAAAGAGGTCATACCAAAACCATAAGAAACAAAAATCTCTCTCCATGGGGGTCAGTAGATGGGGAATAACTTACC
>JABUQX010037232.1:30000-32302 GCA_015478945.1 Trachelipus rathkii | reverse complement strand
TATATATATATATATATATATAATATATTATAATATATATATATATATATATTTATAATATAATATTTATATATATATATATATACTATATTATATATATATATATAATATATTTAATATATATATATATATATATATATATATAATATATAGTATATTATTATATATATATATTATACTAATATATGATATTATATATATATATATTATATATATTATATATATATATATATATATATATATATTTATATATTTCATATATTGTTAGTATCTGATACTAACAATAAATTAAAATGATAATAAGAAAGAAACGAACTTTTATAAAATTAAAAATTAAATAATTAAGTAAGCTAGAAAGTAAATTTTGTATGAGAAAGGAAATATTTCTTAGTGTTAAAACGTGAAGGAATTTAAGGTAGCGGGAAAAATAATTCTTCGTGATAAAATTCGGTCCTTATTGATTTTTTTTTACATATATTGATTCTGTGTATACTTAACAACACTTTTAATAACCTGAACTAGGAGGGTCCTAAACTAAAATCTAAACTATATGGATCAACGTTGCAGTAAACCAATACCTACCCTAAATGGATTGACGATGCAGTAAACCTATGCCTAACCTAGATGAATCTACTTTGCCCTAACTTTTTTCTTTTGTTTTAGGGTTTTTCTAAATAAGATTTTTGCATTTAAGAAAATAATACGAGTTTTTATTTTCTCCCGGTAACTGCCAAACGTAAGATGCTTAAGAATATTCGATTTTATCAAATAATTACATTTTTTGTATGTAAAATTATTTGATCCTGTTTTTTTCCAACTGAAATTTATGGTTAGTATCATATAATAACAGTATATGAAAAAACAAAGAAAAAAAAGCAAATATAACGGATCCATATAATCATTAAAGAATTATATATATTATATAATATATATATATATATATATATATAGTATTTTATTATATATATATATACTATATAATATATATATTTATAATATCTATAATATATATATTATATATATATATATATTATATTATAATATATATAGATATAATATATTATAAACTTTCCTTACATCAGACACAAAATATAATCTATGAAAATATTTTATTTATGAATTTTATCTTTATGTAAATAATTACCATAATATGTAAGCAGTAAAACGAACCTGAACTACGCAAACGCGTGCATAAGTGTTTGTCCCTACTCTTATTACTACTTAACTGCAAATTTAAACATTTTTTTTCTATTACGCAGACGAAGGAGGCGAGGAAGGAAGTTGTGACATGTTGTGACGCGTCGAGACGTGACAAGCCATTATCGAGTCCGGACTTTTTAAAAATGTATTTCCCCACACTTTGGCTTAGTAGAATAAAATTTTAATCTTTTTCGCTACCAGTAATATAGTATATATATATATAATATATATATATATATATATATATTACTATATATATATATATATATTATATATATATACTATATATATATATATATAATATTTATATATATAAGTATATATATATTAATATATATATATATACATATACTAGAGAGAGAGAGGAGAGAGAGAACTTTATTAATTGTAACGGATTATCGAAGATTTGTCTACGGCTGGGGCTCCAGCTCCCATACTCCCTGACCTATGAGTGGTGAGAAATAAAACCAACTCGTCTTCACGAAAGACCGAAACATTAAATTTTGTCCACCAGATCTAAATGGCCGTATTATTAACAGGAATATTATAGTATAATATTATATATATATATATATTATATATATATATATTATAATATAGTATATTTATATAAATAAACATTTATATCACATATATAATATATTGTATTAAAAAAATATATATATATATATATATATATATATATATATATATATATATATATATATATAGCATGCTACTGAATATATACAATATAAAAATATTTTTATTATATATATATATACTATATATATCTATATTACTTATATATATATATATATAATATATATATAAATATTTTAATATATTATATATATATATATTATAATATATATATATTAGTAATATATATATATATAAATATATATAATATATATATATATTATATAGTATATATATATATATAATGGCATGCCACTGAATACATTAAAGGAATATATTTTATGTTTTAGGAATCCCTTTTGAAACGTAATAGAGACGAAGGGAATCTTTGACACGAAATTTTAAATTCCTATTTTAAAAGGGGGAGGGGACAAAGAAAGAGGGAGAGTGATGGAGCCGTGATTCTATACTTTGTATTTTT
>JABUQX010037232.1:0-25000 GCA_015478945.1 Trachelipus rathkii | reverse complement strand
TTATTATTATTATTATTATTATTATTATTATTATTATTATTATTATTATTATTATTATTATTATTATTATTATTATTATTATTATTATTATTATTATTATTATTATTATTATTATTATTATTATTATTATTATACTGGGGAACAAAATTTTTATTTTTTATTGTATTATTATACTGGGGAACAAAATTTGTATTGACCTTTATATAAAACTTCTTTCTGATGTAGTTTTCAGCGCTGAATCCAAAATTTATATTGGTGTCTACAAGGTCCAGGTTTGCCGCCATTCATGTAAAAACTAAAAAAAGGAAAAATTTTTTTTGGGCCATTTCATAAATGAAAAACCGCTATATCTTTTTTAATTATTTGCCCTATCAATATGAAATTTTTACACCATATATACTTTGGCAAGACACACACATTTTATTTAGATTATCTGTTTGTATACCCAACCGTTTTACCTCTGTTCACGGGAAAAATAATATTTTTTGCAATTTTTTCCCATGTTTACATTTGAATAGTGTCAAAACTGGACATGACACAAAAACCGATACGATTTTTGAAATCAGCATAACAAAATACATAATAAACAAGTATCGGATCATAGACTACAAAAAAAAATGTAAAATTTGATGATCTGTGTTATTAATCCACAAATTCAATAAGTTCGACGGAACTTCTCTCTCTCTCTCTCTCTCTCTCTCTCTCTCTCTCTCTCTCTCTCTCTCTCTCTCTCTCTCTCTCTCTCTCTCTCTCTCTCTCTTCCAACAAAGACCTTGGGTATCGCAGAACTTCGTCCTTCTTGACTTTTATCTTCGGATAAAAAATCTTTGTTCCTCCAATCTTTTTAACTTTCTTTCTTATGCAATTTAACATTTGCTGTTTTTTTTAGCTTCATCACTGATTCCCTTTCAACTCCTTTCTCTTATATTATTTTATAAGCTCAAAATTATTATTTTTTCTCTACTCTTCGGTCAAATTTAAATGATCCAGTCTTCCACAATCACCCACCTGATGGCTCACTGACAAAATCTCTAGCGTCAGACCTTCGTAGCCCAACGAATCTCATATTATTATTATTATTATTATTATTATTATTATTATTATTATTATTATTATTATTATTATTATTATTATTATTATTATTATTATTATTAAAATTTATTATTATTATTATTATTGTTATTATTATTATTATTATTATTATTATTATTATTATTATTATTATTATTATTATTATTATTATTATTATTATTATTTTTATTATTATTATTATTATTATCTCTCACGCTTTGCTGCTGAAAGCGTCGATATGGATTCCTTCAGAAAGGTTTTGTTAAATCACTTAAGGTCTTAGCATTTACATTTTAAAAGTTTTTGAAGTTTCAATATGCCACCTTGGTCAATTATATTTTCTGAGATATATATATAATTATATATATATATATATATATATATATATATATATATATATATATATATATATATATATATATATATTATATATATATATATATATATATATATATATATATATATATATATATAACCCCGCAGGGGTGTATTGATTCTTGTTATGTACCATAACCTAGAACAAACCTAGTGACAAAAACCAATGCATGGGGGTCTTTGCGCATCCCTTCGGCCCTAGCACTAGTATGTGAATTTGACACATATAAAATCTTTTAATCTTCTTTCTCTTCCTTTATTTTTCGAATTATCTATATCTTTTTTTTTACCCATCAGTCCCTTTAAATACTTGTACGTATTTTCCCTCTTTCAAAGAGGTTGTCCTGACATTTTTCCTGTCACAGTCCCTTGAGCTATCCGGTGCCTCTTCCCTTATGGGTCTTCAACCCACCTCACACTTCTTCCCAGTGGATGAGGGTACAGGCTAAAAACTTATCCACTTGCTTGCCTTTGACCGGGTCGCCAATTGTAGGGGACCCGAATCTTGAGCTAACCGATGAGGAGGCTGTTCTGCCCTTTGGTGTATAATCTCGGGCTCTAACGTGAAGTTATTTAGGTTCCGTGTGTTTCACGGATGGAAAACCGACGTAGAGTTCCGGGAGGATCTTTCGAGGTCCTATCCTACATGGCAGGGAAGTTGTGTGGGTCTCTGACCTGTGACCTGTTGTGGTGAAATAGACTACCCTTCCTTATGAAATATAAGCCTTTCCTGCCCATCCTGATATTTACCTTTATGTTTCATTTGTTTGATTTTTATAATTGCTCATCTATGGAAAAGGAATCTGAGGTTTAATTTTTATGAAACTGGCTTTTCAAGAAAAAACATTATTAAACCAAGACGAACACAGCAACATCAACAACAACTACCATCTGTCAGGTTCCCAGCCTGACCCCACCTCGGTCCCTCCTACTTCTAGACCAGCAGGTGTTTCCTCTTTTATTCCTTCTACTACACCTGAAAATCTTCCGCATAACCTCAGAGATTCGTCGCCTTCTTGACCAGCAGGTGTTTCCGTTTTATTCCTTCTACTACACCTGAAAGTCCTCCGCATAACCTAAACGATTCGTCCTATGATATGGTCTTGGCACCACAGGAGCCCAAATGGTTGGAACAATCCCGAAAAGATGCCCCCCGTCATAGCCGTTTTCATCATTTGTTTATTCCATATGCTGCTCATCCTCTGGGAATGCCAGCTGACACATCATTCCCGATATAACACTAATTGCTATCCACTACCTCCAAAGCTCTTACTGAGCGCAGAACCATTATTCTTAGCGATGCACTTGAAAAATCTTTAGGAGTTGAAGACTTTCCGGTCACATTAATGAGAAATAGGTCCCTTATCGTTCAAGCTACTACCCGAAATCAAAGTTCCATCTTGTCATCCTTAACGTCTCTCAAAAATATCCCTCTTATTCCACTCCTGATGAGATAAGAAACACTTCCAAAGTCACTTTTTATTTTTTTGAACAGAAAAACGAAGATATTGCTGTCATTTTAAGAAATCTCCAGCAGAAAGGATTTCCCATTACAAACGTTTATAGACTTCCTCCTCATCGGAACTCGCCTGATACCCCAAATCCTCGTTTACTGCTGACCTTTAGTACCCCTTTTTCACATTCAAAGAAGAAAATAGGGTTGACAAACCACAATGTTCGCACGTTTATTCTCTTACTCAGACGTTGCTATAAATTGCAACGGTTTAATCATCCCCGAAAATAATGTAGGGGACCGCATGACATTTGCCCAGTCTGCGGAGAAGAATTTCACAATCCCTGTGAAAACACACCACACTGCAAAAACTGTAGAAGACCCCACATTGCCTCTTCCTTAAAATGCCCGTCTTACCTGTTTGAATAGGAGGTTTTGGAGTTATATATCATACAAAAATTGAGCAGGAAAGATGTCATACACCAGCTCAAAGACAAATATCCCACAAGACAAAGAAAACCTTATGCTACAATTGCAGCAGCCCCCTGACTCCGCGTGTTAATCTACCAACACAGCTCCATTCCTGTAGAACTCTTCCCCAAAATTCTAGCGAAACATAAGCAATTACTGCAACCTTCCCGCATGCATTGCCTATACTACCGACTTTTCAAATAGTCTAAAAGCAGCCCTTGATCCAATCTCCTGTTCAAAATGCCATCAACAACCCTAATCCGAGTACTAGTTTTCAACCAAATAACAATGAAACAAAGTTGGTTCATCCAATACAAAGCTTGAAGAGCATTTCCTGTCAAGACACTCTCTGTCCCATACCTTCCAAATGAGTTCGCCAATCTCGCGTAAGAGGCCAGCGCCTATGTCCCCTAATCTGTCTCCCACCATTACTCAATTTCCTGAAAAAGATGTTCTCAAACACAAAGAAAAGATTAATTACCAAGCTAAAGATTATTAACTAAAGTACAAAACATCCGAATTTCTAAAGCAAAACACACTGACCCCATATGTAAAAAATGCAATTCAGAGGAGACCTCGTCATAAGTCTATTCCTAAGACAAAAGCAGCGACTTCAATAGATCATACCCAAACAATCACAACTATTGAACAACCCACAACCAAATCTCTGACATCTTGCAGGATTATTCCAGCTCTTCTGAATCCTCTTATAAATCTTCTTCCGAATTTCCTACCTCAGCATTTCCTAAAAGATTCTATGCCTTAGCGGATGAAATGGATCATAGCTCTCAAATGGAGCCTGATGTGACGCCCCTCTCTCTCTCTCTCTCTCTCTCTCTCTCTCTCTCTCTCTCTCTCTCTCTCTCTCTCTCTCTCTCTCTCTCTCTTTCTCCCTCTCTCTCTCTTCTCTTCTTCTCTCCTCCTCTTCTCTCCCCTCTTCTCTCTTCCACGTCTCTCTCTCATGCCTCTCCTCTCTCTCTCTCTCTCTCTCTCTTCTTCTCTCTCTCCTTCTCTCTTCTCTCTCTCTCGTCTTCGTCATATGGCAGTCTCCGCGCTTCATCTTCTCTCTCTCTCTCTCTCTCTCTCTCTCTCTCTCTCTCTCTCTCTCTCTCTCTTAATACTTCTTGCGCTTCCGAGAGAGATGAATAGAAACCGTTCAACGCAAACACCGCAAGCACTCCTAGCGTTCCAAATCTCTTGGTGGCAAGAGGACCCAGAGGTTCCCCATCTCAACTCATATTGGCCAGTCTTCCAAAATCACCCACCTGATGGCTAACTGACAAAATCTCTATCGTCAGACCTTCGTAATCCAATGAATCCCATATTTTATCCCAATATCCCAACTCCAACTTCCTTTTCAAAAAAAGTGATTCTTTTCCGGTGTCACTTTTTTACACTTCCACCATGGAAACATTCCCGTATTTTCCATCCATTTCTGAACCTGCTTGCTTGGCAGCTGCTGATTTCGCTTCCACTCCTAAACATGAGCATTTTGGTTGTTCTTCCAATGACCAACCATGTACACGCAATAAGATGAACTTGGTTGAACTCAGCTTCCTTCTCATTCATGGCGAAGCCCCTCCACCAAATATCAGTGAAAGCTCCTTCTTAAAAAAGGTCGTACAACCAAAATCTCTGTTGTACAGCTATTCCTTACCACCAGAATTTGTTGCTCCTCCTCGTCGGGAAACACGTCTCAGCCTTTCCTCTCCATCTGAATCTATTTCCAACATTACCCCTAGCCGTAGAGACAATTGTCTCTAAAAAAAACATCCTCATAATATTTTTAACAACATAGCATGGCCACCTTCCTTCAATGGAATTGTCGTGGCTGCTATTCCAATTTTTAAGAACCTATTCAACTAGTAAACATATCTACACCAAAGTGTATATGTTTGCAGGAAATTAAACTATGCTATCGTGACTTCTTCCAACCGTCGGAATATAAATCGCCGCTAACCTATATTGAAAGAGGTGACAATGTTAGAGGAGGTGCAGGAATACTCATTCATAAATCTGTCCCCTATTCTCCAGTCCCACTTCAAACTAGATCATGCAGAGGCAGCACGAATTCATCTGTCCACTGACCTTACTGTCTTCTCATTCTACTTGGCTTCTTGTAGTAAGTTTGCTAAGGGCAACTTAACTGATCTTTTTAAGCAGCTCTTCACTCCGGTTGCTATACTAGGAGACTCCAACCTTCGCCACCCCTTATGGGGGGACTTTATCACCTCGTCTAAGTCTAAGATCCTTGCTGATATCCTAACACCGTTTTCCCTGAGATGGCTTAACACAGGACTCCCAACATATGAACATATAGATATACACTCTTCTTCCTGTATTAATATTTCATTTTGCTCCCATTCTCTTATGGATAGCTTTACCTGGTCCAGCTTTGATTATTTATATGGCAGTGACCATTGCCCAGTAGGCTTAAATGAACCTGCACCTAGATAATGCTAAAACCCAATTCCAGCTGGCGTTAACTCCACAACTTCCCTTTCTTCAATGCGGAAAGATGCACAGATAATATCTTGCTACCCCATGCTCTTCACCCACAGTCCTCCGTTGTGGGCCTGATATAACCTATATGATTTCTGCTCCAGCAGTTGTTGCAGATGCATTAGGTTATTAAAAAGTTAGCCACTCGAGTTCTACCCGCTATCCTGAAGCCTTTCAAAAAGTGAAAATTAAAAATGCCCCGCCAGACTTTTCAACAGGGAATTGGGAAGATCATACTAGTAATCGTCTTTTCACACTTGCACTGGTGAATTTGTAAAGACTTAAGATTTCGTACATTATGCTCCCTCATATTCACCCTTCTGCATCAGCGTTCTTGCTGGATTTGTATAACAGAATTTGGATCAAATCCTCTTTCCATCTGTTTGGACTACAGCTTTTGTAATCCCTATTCTTAAACCTAGGAAGGATCCGAAGTTAGCGACAACCAAAGATCAGTTTTGCTGACCTGTTAAACTTGTAAATTAATGGGGTGTCTCAACACGTACCAAAACCTGGTTGAATTCACCAGCTCATTCATCCATCAGGGATCATTCCCACACATTGGACCAGACCTTTAATTATAATAATTTCAATATACTGGTACAAACTAATTCACAAACCAACTTACATGTTCTGGAAACATTATTCATTTATAACACTAAACCCTCCATAAATAGTGATTCTGGTCCTTTCAAACTACAATTGTTTTAACTGAAACCTCTGGAAGTGATAAGTATCCTGCATTTCCTTTCCGAATGTTATTAGTAGGAAATAACTAGTTTACATCCGGTAAGCTATTGTTTGTGATCTCTGATTTGTGTGTCCTGTCATTTATTTTAGTCACCCCTAAGCATTAATGATTAAGTAAACTTTGTGTTTGTTGTTTTATTTTTTAGATTCCGCATTTGTGTGTTGAGGCGACGTTCTATATTTTCTAAATTTAGTCCAGTTCAGCTATTGGTACGAGTTATAATTTTATCTGAATGTTTCAAATGTATCCAAATTTATTTTTATTTTTAAGAATTCTAATTTCGTTCAAGATTGCTTTGACTGATTTTTGTTAATCTTTATTATTGTATTTTTTAGTTCTTTCACCTGAAGATGGAAATAGTTATAGTTTCCGAAACGTTGTGTAATTTTGATTAAAGATTTCTATGTGGAGAGCTCTGGTGTTGCTTTTCTTAATTAAATTAAAATTCCCAGCCAATAGAAATTGGATCAACACTATATTATACATATATATATATATATATATACTATATATATATATATATATATTATATATATATATATATATTATATATATATATATTATATATATATATATATATATATATTATATATATATATATATATATATATATATATATATATATATATGATATATATATATTATATATATACTATATATATATATATATATTAAATATATACACGCAACATCCACCCGTATAAAAATCAGACTGTAGTGCAACTACCCTCCCATCGGATTCATAAAAACCGTAACAAGTCCCGTCCCATCCACTTACAATTAACCCGGAATCAGAGCGATCCAACAATCCCTATATTTAACATCTCTACCCAAAGACCTCATACTCACTAGCCCTGCATCTCACCACAGGGGATCGGCACACCAACAATCTACAGCTACTCAAATATCCGTCATCTCGAAGTAACATGCATCTCTAATCACCGTAACGTTCATCCGAACCCACCTAGCACACTCAACCACCGTCATGTCCATCTCGTTTCGTTGCTCGCCACAAAACCAATGCTAGTTGCATTACTCACATATAACCAGACAAAACGCAGCCTCCACACATCACCGATAGACACACTACCACCACACTCTACAACATCACACCCGCCTAACCCTACCCCCACATACCCCATCCCCCCTCCTGTGTGTGATGTGATGTGAGTGTGTGAACTACGAATGATGTGTGAGTAGTGTCACACCACACACTAAAACAATCGCCACAAGTCCAGAAGACTGACATCACCTCCCACAAGGCAGCACCATCTATTCCCCGTGTGTGCTGGAGCTTTGACACCACAACCATCACACCATGTGTGCGTGTGCTTGATGAAAACTGCTCTCTAAGCTCTACACTGAGTGTCCATAGCTTGAGAGTTTACATTCAATGTTAAAAGTGAAAGCACTAACTTCATCTAAACAAGCAAAAAGATATTACAACAACAAAAGTGGGGGAGTTCAAAAACTGCATTGGAATCTCCTATCTCGTACAAATTCTCTCAATTAAATCTAAACTTAAATTTCGACCAATTGACGGCACCTAAACTGAAAATGGAGGAAATGTGAATAATTAAAAGCAGATCAAACCGGCGTCAAATTAAGTTCGAACAATCCTGAAACCTTGACACGCGCTCAATATCCGTACGAGCACTATGAGAGCTAGCAGACCAAACAGCGCAACCACAATAACACACACGACATGACAGACTTATCAAAACGGATAATTACGTGGTTAAATGAATCGGCACAAGAAATTGCGACGCGTTTTCCAGAGATTATGGAAACAGATTTCAAATGTCTCTGTTTTACAGATAAACAAAGGTCAATGAAAATAAAGGATATATATATATATATATATATAATATATATATATATATATATATATATATATATATATATATATATATATAATATTATATATAGTTATATATATATATATATATATATATATACTATAATAGACAAATGCAGCAGGATATCACATAAGTGCAGATCTTGCGGCATATAAAGCATGTATCTTTTCTTTGATTTATTCACTACTTAAAGTCTTCTATGAAAACTTGGCACTATATTTCGGTGCTGTAGGAGTTAGCAGAATTCTTCCCCGTTCCTTAGTGAAGTTTTAATGATTCCCGCATCTCCAGTTGAAAGGCCCTCTTAGTGTAATTATTATTTGCTAAAAAGATGATCTATTGGATTAAAATCAAATTAATCCATTAAATCAAGTGAATCCATTTTGTTCAATCTTCTTAACTGTAATTTATTTAAAAACGTAAAGTAAGCTCTTTTCTTTGTGTATTGGATCATTCTCATATGAAAGCAACAAAAGACCGTCCTCATGCAACTTAACCAATGCTGAATCGAGAAATTTGTCTGTTAAAACTGCAATACTCTTGTCCATTAAATATCACGGTTACACGAGGTGAAGAAAAACGATCCCTAAGCTATCACGCCTTCCGTCAAAGTTCCTTGCTGAGTGCTGACACTACATTGTTGTGATATTCATAAATTTAGCCTGAAAATTGTAATACTCATTGAGAAAAGCGATTTATCTTTTTGATGAACTTCGCTACAGTTTTCTACTGACCCATAACATCGAGATTTGTCAAAGAACCTCACCCTTTTCGCTTGATTAATGTTTTCCGAACGATAGAATTCATAGTATGATGTCTCCCATATGCCTCTTGAAGCTCTCGAGTGATTACTTCTTCAAAGAACATGCAAGTTTTTCAGCTCTCCATAAGTTTCAGTGGTATTCTTTAACAAAGCTTTAATTTAAAGGAACAAGTTTTAGGGAAAACTAAATAAAAAGAATTATTCGAAAAGTATTCTTAAAGAACAAAAAGCTGATTATATGTATCTAAAAGCTATCTCTCTCTCTCTCTCTGTCAGTCTGTCTGTCTGTCTGTCTGTCTGTCTGTCTGTCTGTCTGTCTCTCTCTCTCTCTCTCTCTCTCTCTCTCTCTCTCTCTATAAATATATATAATATATATATATAATTACTTATTAATATATATATAGGTATACATACTACACACACATATATATATATATACTATATATACATAACTCAGATACAAGCTTCACCTATCTCTCAACCACACACACAATAAGCACCAAACTCACTCTCACTCTCTCAGGTAGTCTCAAAGTTTCTACTGATCAGTAGATTATCCCTATAGGAAAGGCAACCGTCCAGAGAACAGTCCAAAATTTCTTCCTGCTACATATGATACTAAACAGAGCCATCTGAGATAGCCACCTGTCTGTCACACTAAGCAATAGCATAACCGCGGCTTGCCTACACTACCTGCTCGATCTGCACTACTCATCACTCTCTCATACTAACAAATGCAATACTCCTAAACTAGCATACACTCTATTCGAAAATATACATCCCTCATATACACTATCAGTATAGACACACACCATATTATCACTGATCACTAGCACCTATTATAATAGTATATATATATATATATATAATATATATATTCTATAATATTATATATATAAATTAGTATTATATATAGTTATCACTCCACTTAATTTCAGTTTCAGGTATTTTTATTTAATTTTGATTTTAGGTTAGATAAGTTAGGTTAAGTTAGTTAAGTTAAGTTAAGGTTAAGTTAAGTTTAAGTTTAAGTTAATGTTAAGTTTAAGTTAAGTTAAGTTACCGTAAACTAACCTAACCTAACCTAAAACAAAAAATTAAGAAAAAATACTGAAAACTGAAATTAGCAATTTGACACCTATATTTAATATATATTAGTATATATACTATATATATATATATATATATATATATATATATACTACTTATATATATATAGTATTACTATAATATAGAGAGAGAGAGAGAGAGGCGAGACGAGAGAGAGAGTGAGATACGACTCCCTAAGCGACTCTAACGCAAGAAACTTGACTCAACGTTCTCGCATAGAAATCTACTGATCAGAAACTGCATAATAATATATATATCATAAACTATTATATATATATATACTAGTATATATATTATATATATATAATATATTATAATATATATTATATATATATAATATATATATATGTCCGGGAATATTATATTATATATATAATATATATATATAATTATATATAATTATATATATATTATATTATATATATATATATATATTATACTATACATATTATATACTATATACCGTAGTATATTTAATATTATATATATTATAACCGTATATATTTATATATATATATAATATATTATATATATATATATATATATATATATATATTATACTATATATATATACTATATATATATATAATTCAAAATATATTATATATACATGATAATATATATCTAGTATATATTATTATATATATACTATATATTATAATATATATATATAATATTTTAAATATATTAATTGTTTAAATAATATATATAATATATATATTATATATATAATATATATAATATATATATATATATATAATAATATTATATATATATTATATATATTATACTATATATATATATTTATATCATATATATATATATTATAAACTATTATATAACTAATAATATATATAAATATATATATATATATATATATATATATATATATATATATATATATATATATATATATTATTATATATGATAATTTTTTTTTTTGTTTAGAATATCTTGAAAGAAAGATCAATAAAAAAATCTTTTTCTCCTTTGATTATAGGAGAATTTACATTCTAAAATATCCATCATTTTACGCCGCCTTTCCTTACGACGTCTCCTTGTTTTAAGTAAACACTCTGTATGCACGCACACAATATATACATACACATACAAAATATACACACAGACACATATTATACATGAGAAGTACTTGTACATCCTTATTAATATATTATTATATATAATATATATTATATATATATATATATAATATATATTCTTATACCTCATATACTACTATATATATATACTATATATATATATATATTATATATATATATATATATATTATATATATGTTAAATGAAATATATAATTGTGAATTAATTTTTTATTCTTTAATTTGCTTTGTAGAAATTAATAATAATAATAATAATAATAATAATAATAATAATAATAATAATAATAATAATAATAATAATAATAATAATAATAATAATAATAATAATAATAATAATAATAATAATAATAATAATAATAATAATAATAATAATAATACCATTTAATTAAAGAAAATATGAATTTAGACTATCGATCATTTCTTATATTTTTAATAAATTAATGTTATTTTTTTGTTTAAAGTGTTTTTAAGGGTCGCAGAATGAGAAAGTTAAAAATAATAAAACGAAATCGAATTTTTTATTATTAGTCGTAATTTTTTTCTGGCATTTATTCACGAAGCTTTTAAATTGTGCAACTCTAACTCCTCTTTGTGTTAAACAATGTTTGAATTAGCCAGATAGAGTTTTTTTTTAATATCTCGTTACTTTCCCATCTTAAAAAATTCGCTTCTCTTTACGCTGACTCAGCATCGTATCACAGATAATTCTATTTGATGGGTTCTTCGTTCGAGCGTGAATATGATCCTCTATTTTCAAATTTTAATCTTTTGAAGAAAAAAATTCTGTGCTGCATAGATTATGTAATGTGATTACCAGTTTCATTTTTAAATCATATAATTAGCTTAATAATATATATTATATGAGTGAATTGATTTCTAATTTGTTAATTAAGGAAGCTTTATACCTTTACTCATACATATTACTTTATGAATGGTTAAAAAGATTTCATTTTTGTGTATTTTGATTTTAATCATTGGAAGGAAGTGATTTTCAAGTAAGATTTAAAAGTGCCCCTATATATATATATATATATATATATATATATATATATATTATAGAGAGATATATATATATATATAGAGAGAGAGAGAGAGAGTATATATATATAATTTATAATATATTTATTATATATATACTACTATATATATAATATATATATTATATATAAATATATATATATATATTATAAACTATATGATCATTAATAACATGAGTTTCATATATGATACTATATATATGTTATAATAATACTTTTTATATTTATTTACATATTTTCTACAGAATTAAGAGATAAATATATTATATATATTATATATATATTATATATATATATATATATAGAGAGAGAGAGAGAGGAGGAAGAGAGAGAGAGAGACAGAGATGAGACGATGAGAGAGAGAGAGAAGAAAGAGGAGAGAGAGAGAGAGAGAGCAGAGAGAGAGAGAGAGAGAGAGAGAGAGAGAGAGAGAGAGAGAGAGAAATATTGTAATCCTCCCAAGAAAGGTCACGAGAGAAAAAATAAAAGAATATTAACAACGGAAGGATGTTTGAGTTGATTGTTTCCAAAAAAGATATTATATTTGTGTGGAAGATTATGTCTTGCAGAATAACGAAGGAACTGAGTTTTTTCAGCCATTAAAAATAATCATGTTTTGCAAATCACACTATGTAATTCGAGAAAGATGAGAGGTTGGTTGCTCCTAAGCTCCCTCCTGACGTGGGTTAATTGCTGTTAGGTGGAAAGCTTTTCAAAATGAAAGGAGTAATTACTGAAGGGTGGAGTCGTCGGCATAAGAGTGAAAATAAGTGATGAAGAAATAGAGAGGTCATTAGGGACGAATATTAAAAAGAGTGTTTGGGGGGATAGGAGAGAACCCTGAGGAACACCACTATTTAAAGATTTAGAGAATGAACTGTAACAACCATTCCCAGCAGCTGCAATTGAAAGACCGGAAAGAAAATCAGAAAAAAAGACACAGGGAGAATGATCAATACTAAAAGATCAAAGTTCAGAAATCAAGCGCTTGTTCCATCCCCCATCGAAGGCTTTCGATATGTCTATCACCACAACAAAATATTCGCTGAAATTCCGAAGGGATGAAGACCAAGAATCAGAGAGATTGGAATGAAGATAAAGAGTAGAGCGTTCCTTAAGGAAACCAAACTGGATGAGATGAGAAATAAGATTAAAATAATTATTGAGATAATTCCAAATCTTTCTCTTAAGGATAGATTCAAACATTTTAGGAAGAACGGAGGTTAAAAGCGATGGGACTGTAGTTAAATGGTAAAGATGGATGCATGTTTTTGAAGTTTTGGCCACACCTACCCTGTCACTGGAGGAAGAAAACATCCAAGTGATGATGGAGTGAAGTGTAGGCAAGGAGCACTGTTCGGATCCCGCCCCCCCCTAAGGATATCCGAGACAAGTTTAGATTTAGCCATTTTTAATTTTTACCTATATAGGATAATATTCGAGAATGCGCTTGCAAGTTTGTGGGGTACATGTGAAGAAGGGAGAGGACGGTGAGAGCGTCAATTGAGCATTTTAAACATCACTCCCATGCAATATACTTTATATATATATATATATCATATATATATTATGATAAGTAGTAGTAGTATATAAGTATAATGTACTTATATATATATATAGTATTGTAGTATTATATATATGATAATATATATAGTAGCTATATATATTATAGATATAGATATAGTATATATAGTATCAGGCTAAAAAGGGTCGAAAACATCGAAAAACCATAGTTTAATGATTACTAATAACGTACCTATTATTTGTATGCAAGAAGCTTGTTACATTAATTTAGCCAAATAATCTAATTTTAAAATCATAGTCATTGGGTAATTTCTTAGGCCTATCATTTTAAAATAGAGCTGTCGTTGTAAATAGATAAAGGCTTTTTAAAGCTTTTTCTTTAATATAAAATCTGCACTTACTCCCATTCTAATTATTTCAGATATTTTATTAGCTCCATTCTAAATACCCAGGAATAAAGTTATGATTAAAATTAATATTAAAATATCGAAACAATCAGACACATCCGATACAAAAGAATTTCAACAACGAAGAGCGTGCGCACAAGCACAATTCTACATATTACGGAAGAGAACGCAAGGTTTTCATATATTTTCGATTGTAGGTAGGACAGACATAGCCGTCCCTTGAAGTTGATGTAAAAATGACGTCAGATTCGTGGTCCGCGTGTAGGAAATGACGTCATTCGTAAGATCAGAGTAGGAGGAGAATTTCTAAATGAATTCCATTATTATTATTATGCTATTAATTATTTTGGTGTGTTGTTTCCTTTTAACTTTATGATGCCGAATAGCTTCTATTTTGTTTAACTTTTATTTTTAAACTTCAAATAAGTTTAGTAATACTTTTACAATTAATTTCAAGTATTTAAAACCTAAAAAATATTGGGTACGAGCTACACTACCGGGCCTACCCTAATTATACGCCCGCTCGATATATATATTAATATATATTATGTATATATATAGTATATAGTAGTAGATAATATATATTATATGATATATATATATATATAGTATATATATATCATTATACTATATAATGTATAGTATATATGATTATAATATATATATATACTAGTATATATATATATACATATATATATATATATATATAATAATATATATAGTATTAGTATATATTATATCATATATATATTGAGTGTGTGTGTATGTGTGTATGTGTGTATTAATCTTTTGCTGTGGTTCTACACACATTCGACTGATCCTGGAACAAAGTTTTAGTTTTTAACCTGCTCTCTTTCGGAATTTATCATTCTTCCTGTAACCTTTTAAGATTTCTTTCCCGATAGCTCTTTAGAAAATGTAGACCATCACGGTTCGCATTTTAGTTCTACTAATAGCAATGTTCCCCACAGTTTTGTTCTATCCCTAGTTCTTTTTTCTGATTTTCATTTAATAAAATTTGTATTGACCACCTATTCACCCTTATACTGACGATTTCTTACATTCTTCAATACCACTTCCATTTTGGAAGATAACACACCCCACGGCAAATTAACTGAAGCTCGGAAAGTGACCTTGAAGCATCTGATCTGTGATCAATCTCGTTTTTCTAAATGGAACAGAAAAGTCATGGTTATATTCAATGCCTCAAAATCTTATCTTTCTACTAGGCATAATTTTCGGCACAATAACATCTTCGATAACACCTTCTTAGTTAATAATCACAATGTTTCTCTCAATAAACAAGTTTCTAAGAGGTTGGATGTTACAAGATGTCTTCAGAACTTTTCACTCTACCAGACTTGCTTTCTCTATTCACTCTGTTCATGGGCTTCTTTTGTCCTTGTACGGGATACGCATCTGGGGAGATTATATTGTGCAACACACATACAAGACCACTCTTGGTCTCTTTGTCCAATCAACCCTTTCGCTCTCAATCACTCTCTCAAATCTCTTTCTTCCCATCGAACTGTTTCATCATTATTTTCATACTGCTGTTATAACAACGGGCGCTATTCTTCTGAACTCTCTAACCACATAACTCATTCCTTGAGGGGAATCGGTACAACTGGTCTTTCCACACTACCATCCTTTTAATTACTAAATCTTTGATCCCCTTATATATATATATATATATATGTACTATATATAGATATATATAATATGATAGGATGTATATATATACTAGTATATATAATTGAGTATATATATATAAAGAAATTATTAGTATATACATATAGTATATGTATATAGTATATATATATATATATATATATAGTATTATATATAAGTATTAGTAATATACACAGTATACTATGATTATATATATATATAGTATAGTATGATTATATACTTATATTATATGTAGTATATATATTAATGAATAGTATAATAGGCTGATGATATATAGTATTATATTGATAATATATATATATATATATATATATATATATATATATGTATATATAGAGTATTTTAATATATTATATATATATATTGGTCATGTATCGAATGTCCAATTTTTAATACCAGAGGTGATATTTATATGTAGTATAATATATTATTATATAGTATAGTATATATAATATATAGTATAAGTAATATTTATATATATAGTTATAATATAATATATAATATAAGTTATATATAGTAGGTACTTATATATATATATGTATAGTATATACCTACATGTAATAATAATATTATAGTAATAGTATATATAGTATATATATATATATGATATATATGTTAGTATAGTATGTATATAATATATAATATATATATAGCGGGGGGAGTGCGGATGCTGCATTGAAAAATTAATAAGTGATAATATATATATAATAGCTGGCCGATCATCAATCATCCGATCACCATCATTCATCATATGCAGTCATCATTCGTCATCGCTCCTTTGCTCCAGATTGGGGGATGGGTGCGGGCTCACAGTACACGAAACAGAATGAGAGTAGTTAGAAGGAACTTCGTATGACGCAAGTCGGAAAAGAAACGACCTCCCCCTGACTTCCCCTTTGAAACCCTTTGTAGAGTGGAGAACTTGTCGCAGTCAAAAAAATCCGCACCCTAGGGTTTCACGAGACTGAGACGGACCCTCACTGTGGTATCTCGTCAATGTGGGAGTTCATCCCCTTTCTCTGGCCCACAACCATTCCCCTTCACAAAACCCCACCATTCACTCCTATTATGCACTTATATTCCGCCTCGTACCAAATCGCATTCTATTCTATTCAGACATACCCTAACTGACCCAGTCACTTTTTCTCTGGTCTCCCAACATTTCGATTTCCACCACAATCCACACTACTGACAGTCGCTTAAGACAACGACGCTATACCCGATCCTTTCATATGACAATCTCGCTAATTTACTCTCGTTTATTCTCTCATTTACGCCTTTCTGCACACCGCAAAACTCCCTAATACGTCCAATCACCATTTTATCAATTCTTTTCATACCTAACACACCCCTAAGATTGTAGATCTGAACACAGTGTACCTGAGATCTATACCTCTTATTCCAGACCATAGTTTCCTTTATTACTTTAACACAGCGGAAACAACAGTACCCTCATGCAAAACTCTAGCGAACTCAAGATTTAGTCCCTTTACATACACTAAGGGTTTAATTGAGCCAGGGACCTTCTTACCATTCACAACTTTAATACTACCCTCTGCATCAATCTGTTCCCTTTTCATCCAGACTATATATCCTAAATATTTAATGAAACTTCAGACGACTTTTCCAGTTGGTCACTATTTAACATAACTACACACTGCCTACTCCCATAACTCACTGGCCACTAAGCGCTTACTCTTATCTGCATTACTGTCGTCTAACCTTCTTTGAACCCACCCTGCCAAACCCTCTACCCAATCCTCTAAACTCTCTTCAGATTCACCACACAACCTCTAATTCTTTCATAACCCCATCCATATACAAATTAAATAACCAAGGAGATATGAGACAACCTTGCCTCACTCAGCTATTAATTATTGAAACCAATCAGTGTCAATCTTAGTATTACTTACACACGCTTTCTAATATCGTCATACCAAACACATTTTGATGCCATTCAGAGAGCCTACCAACGACGTAGGATATCACTAACACCTCCGCTACCGTACCCTATTAAATCTATCATGCGCCTGTTGCAAATGTCCATAAAAACCTAAATGCAATTTATTCTTCTCTCCTATTTTCTCATTAATTTGTTTCAATGTAAAATTTTATCCTCACGTACACCCTCTACCACTTCTAAATGCACCTTTATTCCTTCGAGCGCAATTCAAATCCCTCATGCATTCGACGTGGACTCTTTCGACAAAAATACCAGCATATATCATCACTACAACACTCAGTAAACTAATTCCCCTGTAGTTCCCCCAGTTTCCCTTTTCCCTTTACCTTAGATAAGGGTTAGCTAATATACTCCTTCCTATAAATCACCGCGAAGACTATGTACCCTCTTAATAGAACGCTTTTACACCACTTCCTGAAAATCTATTCAATCACAATCTCGTCCTCCATTCTTGATCTTTTCGCCAATAATTCCATCTGTGCCTGCGGATTTACCATTCTTCAACTTTTCCACTCTGACCAATTACCTCCTAATTCAAGGTATTACCTCATTACCAAAATACCTATTTACTTCTATGCATATCAAAACCCATCATACATTCACTATCACCTCTTCATTACTGTCAATGGTATGTATATTTTTGAAGTGTTTCCTCCACGCACTCCTCACATCCATTTCATCAGTCACACTTCCATTTCATCACCATCCCTATTCATTATTCTATCTGAAGATTCTCTTTATTCTCATCCTTAACCTTCGCGTTCCTTCAATATATACATAATATATATACTAATATATAATTAGTATTATAGTATATAATATGGATGATATATATATATATATAGTATATAGTATATATATATATATATAATATATGATATTTATTTCAAATACGTATTTATAGTAATATATATATATTATATAGTTATTATAATTATTTACTATAGTAGTATATATAGTATAGTATATATATAGTTTATAGTATATTTTATAATAGTAATATATATATAATTTTTTATATATATATTAAATATATTATGATATATATATTTAGTATATATATATATATATATATGATATTATATATAGTATAATATTATATATATTAATAGTATATATATATAATTAGAGTATATATATATATGATATATAATAGTATATGTTATATTATATAATAGTATATATTGAACTAGTATATAAGTATATAGTATATAGTATATATATATAAATAGTATAGTATATATTTATTATATATAGTATATATATATATATATAAAAGTTTGGAAGGGAAGAAAGAGAGAGTTGGGAAGCGACAGAGAGAGACTTTAAAATTTATCGAAGTTCGGATTGAAGAGATTTGGCACCATCTGGAACTGCAAAGCTCGGAATGACCAACCGCCCCCCATAACAGAAATCCCTCATATTGGTCCCCCGCAAAAGGATAATTTGTCTCCATTCCATTTGTTTGTTTCGAAAGAATTTTCGGTAATATATCCCTTTTTTATAACGAATATTCGTCCATTCGCTATTTTTAGAGAAAAACAGGAGCTGCCATTCCACAGTATGTGTTCATTCGCTTCAAAACATTCAGGAAGTATTCATTTTCATTTTTATCAGGATGTTTTATTAGTTATAATACAGTAGATGTTTACATGTATTATTTGTTTATGAAAGTATTCATATATTGTATGCACTTTAAGCCTATATCGTGTTTTTAATGGAAAAAAATTACGAAAAGACGTAGAGATATTCGGTATTAGATTTCCAATTGTAATATTAACTTAAAAAAAAGATGAAAAATAGAAAAACCTTCACCAAATTTTAATATAGTAACAATGGTTAAACTCATTTACGAATCTCTTGCAGCTTTAAATGAAGTTCAAAAGCTTGAAAGCAGAAATAACAACAATTAATTATGAATAATTATTTAATTAATCTAATTTGTCTTAGGCCCGATTAATTTGCTTAATACTTAAAAATTTGATGAAAGCTGTAATATTAAGAGCACATTAATAAGGACAATAAAATTTCTCACCTACGCTCAACCTCCATTTGCAGTTTCCTTTGCAGCCGTAAATTTTCTTCTTTAACAAGCCGTTCTTCTTGGACATATTGCTGAGTAGTTCTATTATCTGTGAAAAAAATAATAAAAGAAAATTATGATTTTTTTTGCACAGATTAGTTCACTTTTCCAATTAGAATTTCTTTTTATTTTTAAAAGTGAAGAAAATGTGATAACTTTTTTTTTTAAATAAGACTCTGAAAGCAAACGTTTATATTTGTAATTTCCGTTATCTTTAAAATTTCTTTTAGAATTATATATTTTTTAAGGTTTTTCTTTAATAAGTTGTGAAGGGCGATCCCAAAGCCGGATAAAACTGATATAATATTGTAAAATCAATTGCCAACAAGTTCCCAAAATATGATTGTTGCCGGTTTTATTTTTAGACCACTAAATATAAAGAAAATATCTAGTTATATAATTTCTCCTTAAAAGAAAGCCCTTTCGACTAGTCTAAGATAGTATAGTAGTATAATCTATATATATAATATATTAGTATATATATAATGATATATATAATATATTATGATAGTAAGATAGTTATAGTCGCCATATACCTATATATATAGAATTATATAAGTAGTATATATATATAATAAGATAAGAAAAATATATTTACAATATGTAATATTAAATTAAAGAAAACTGATGATAATGGGAAAAGTCCCGGTAAAGATGGTGTTGCATCAATTATATTAGAATGTAACAATTTAGTATTAAAAATGTAAAAAATTCCCTAAAAATATTATTAGGCCACCGAGTCATTATAGAGGAATAAGAGAACCCTTGAAAATAGACTAAATGAATAATTATAAATTTCCCTCACAATTATTGGGTAAAATTTACCATTAACCCAATTATTATCCTATAATTTATAAAAATCTCCAGTATACTATACTTAGTATGAGTATATTATACTATATATACGATGGAACTATATTAATTATATCTATGATATTATTAATTATTAATGATACTATGAAATTAATAGCATATGTAATATCAATTAGGTATACATAGGGTATCATGTATTATATAGTAATTATAACAGTAATATAGTATTATTAGTATTATAATTAATACTAGTAGCTATATAAGTAAACTTTATATCAGCTAAGCATTCTCGTATATTATTCTTTACTAATTGTGATTCAGTATGTATAATTAAAATATTTGAATAGTTATTTTATGACGTTATTAGTTTCTGCTGTCAGCAATCAGTTATTCAGATGGTATCTTGATTAATAAGGGATTTTATGGTGAAACATATACGGTTAGCACCGTAGCCTTAAAGCAGTAAAGCAAGCAGGGCGCATGTACATGGCAAAGCAGTGTGATATATATATATAGTAGTAGTTAATAATTATATATGTAATTATAATTATATATATATAGAGGTGATAATTGCTGATTAGTTGCTATATTTTTGTGGCGTATCTCTAGAGTAATATACCGTTATGTTTCTAGCTGTTTACTACGTGTACTTAATTATACTTGCATATTATACTAGGCGTTTATAGTATATAGGTAGATATAATATAGTATATATATAGTATATATAGTATATATTATTATATAGTAGTATATAATATGCGTATATTATATTTTAGCATTCCTTATATCTTATCACAAGCTAATACGAAGGGGAAGTGGCAGTTTATGACAAATATTGATATTTCATCGATTCTTCTCATTAGTAAGTTTTATAAGATTATAATTTCTGGACTGGGAAAAATGTATATAGATAATACTGTTATATTACCTATACTGAACTTAGATTAATAAGCGTATTAATAAGTATATAGTATTATGGATAGTTAGTATATATATATAGTCATGGATAGTGGAAAGATAAAGCAATATATTATTATAGTATATTATATAATATTTATATATGGATTATAATTATTATGCTACCAATATTGACATTTCGCTCCGCAATGTTAAATAATGGCATATCCACATATCTCCCACTTTATTAACATACCGGATGTTGGGATCTACAATGAATACCTAATCACAAATTATTGCGACTACTGATAATAAATTGAATTTTGCTTTTGGCTGTTTGAGCTCAATTTTGCATAAGTTGCAAATGAATAATTTTTTATATAGTTGCCTATTGTTAGTGAGACAGTAGACGGTGGTCACGTCAGCGGGTACATTAAGAGTGCTCTATTGGATCTACCAACGCTTGGCTTGATATTCTTTTGTGTGTTGCATCCTATTCAGCGTTTCTACTTCGCAGAGAGTCACTCGAGTGTACTCTCGATAATTACACTTAGTAGTTTCTGGTGACTTGTTAGATGGCATAACCTAACTACCGCGCCAGTCCTTACGCTATGCCCACTGCTTTCACCTCCTAGAGTTGATTTCTTTTAGATAACTCATTAACACTGGTAAAAAAATCTGACTCGGGTGTGTCTTGGAATGCTCGGCGGGTCGACCTCTAAAATGCCCGTCGTCCATTGCGATCACCGTCACAACTTGGAAATTGCGCCTGTTGTGATGGAGTTAGGAGTGCCATCAAGGACTCGCACCGGATATGCTTTGGTGGCATGGCCTTCTTTTTATACTTATTATCTGAACGCTCGAGGTATTTTATTTAATTGTTCCTTTGTAGCGGATAGAACACACTCTCTTCTTCATTTAGACCACAGGTTTGTATGACCGGAAATATTGGGTAAGCATTTGTCTCTCGATCTGAACTAGAAAGATCTCACTACTTATCCTTTTCCTCTCTCTAAATATTCAAGCCTTAAAGTAATTAGATGGATTGGCGTGTGTGCGTCGAGGCGGTATGTGTTCTTGTGGTGATTTCTATTAGTGCTTCAAATTTTTCGCACCTTGAATCCTAAAAGAACTCGTTGTTAATCTACGAGCTAATTCATCATTGTCTGCTCTTTATCACCAACTTAGCTGACTATCTTTTAATTCATTCGACTATTTTAACCAAAAAATAGATTTTGCTATCCTTTCTGCTTCTTCTTTTCTTTATTTCTTCCTTCTTCTTTGTTCTTCTTCTTCTGTTCTTCTTTCTTTCTTCTTCTTCTTCTTCTTCTTTTCTATTTCTTCTTCTTCTCTTCTGTCGTTCTTAAATCTCATACAGTAATTCAATATTTCAACCACCAACAATGCTTTGCATATCATAGCTCATTTATAAGTAGCTTTCCGATTTGAACTTGTGCTGTTCTTAATTAGTCTCTCTCCTCATTATAGACAAATGAGGTAGATGTGCAATTAGCCGAACCGGTCGAAGGTGATTCCGAGATCGACTTGAAGTCCGAATTCCTTGACCTTTTTTCTTTTAACATTTTAAGCCGGGTACTACGGTTAACACTGTTTAAACTCGTTACCTCCTCCACTGAGTTCCTGCTGAGAAGCGCACTTATTAATCTGTAATCAATTCGTATTTTATTGAAGTCTTGTCATTTCCGGCGCACCGTACATCTGAGTTGGAACCAGTCGAATTCTTTATCCAGTAAGATAATATCTGTATAAGGCGTAATAGAGTATTTGACAGAGCCCCGGCTATTTAGAAGCAGCCATGTCTATAAGAGATGATTTGTGCTGTCGCTTGTCTGGAGACTTCTTTGACAGTAGGGAATTGATTATGAAGTGTGAATTGTATTCTTGAAGGGCAAGCGTCGGTACCCAGACGGAGACAAGGGGCACCGGCAGCGTGCAGAGCATTACTAGTGTTAGTGGGCCAAAAGTTTTTATGGTTTGGGATTATTCGGGTGTAATGTAATGTGAGATTAAGGGTCGTATAATATTGGATATGCCGAAACTCGTGTCTCAATGGGTAATTGAAACTTAATGTGTTTTATAATAGGGTTATCGAGGTATGTGATGAATATTTATAGAAATAGAAAGAAGATATAGAGAGAAACTTCTTTAAGTAATCATTGGGCGTGAGAGAGGCTACCATTCATTGTTTAATCAGTGTGAGATGATGATTTTTTGGACCAGTAGAGGATTTAATCGATAATATAGAAATATACAGACCTAGTCCATGAACAAGAGTGAGCTGTTACTAGCGAGCCAAGATTTTTTTGGCTTTCAGTGAGTAAGTGGGGGTTGGATAGGTGTGTAGGTGGAAAAGGCCTGCCTCTTGCAGAGAGTGTTGAATTGTGTAAGCAGACGTGTGGTAATGTATTGATTTTATTGTCTTGTAGGAAGGATTGAAGGCAATATTTGAGATCTTTGCCGGAGGAGACCAATCTGTGTAATTAGCTATGTTCAGATTTGATTTTGTACATTTCTTTGACGTAAGTCTCTGCTTCATTATTTTATATAAAAGTTTTAGTGAGCTGCTGGTCTTATGGTTATAATCTGGCTCTAGCGTATTCACACTTTGTTTCAAAAGGATATCGGATGACGGATAGGATCATAGCTTTTGATCACTTAGACTAATGAAGTGTTAAGATATGAAATGAGACGAGCTCCATCTGGAGACCCCGATATATAATTTGAGTATTGCTATGTGAGGGTGATATTCCTTGCTTATTGCATTTACTCTAGTACGCAATGAGAGAAAAATTTATCACAGATGGTAGTTTGTATTTATTGTATGTTTGTCTTTGGTGGTCTATATCTAGTTTTTGATTCTTTATGACCTGATTAATAAATGTTGAAGGGACAGTTGTTATAGTTATATCGTAATGCCGATTTTGTTGTTTGCTCAGAATGTAGAAGTGCCACGAAGGGGTAGAGTAGATTGATTAAATAAGTAACTCAAGATGTTTAGTGAAAGAAAGTTGCATTGAAGAGGATTGGCTCGGTGATGTTTTCTTCAAGTCACATGTGGGAGATTTGCATAATGGAGGATGAAGGGAAT
>JABUQX010037231.1:10000-33041 GCA_015478945.1 Trachelipus rathkii | reverse complement strand
GTTTTGGACATGCATGGGTTGTTGGATGTTATTTTTTGTGTTAGTCAATTTTTTCTTAGTACGTTACAGCTTATTTCGCCAAGTGTTGCTCAAGAGCCAATTTTACTGTGTGCGCATAAGGTGACACTAGGTCTCCGAAGTCTTTCCCTTATCTTTCACTTGGTTACCACAATTATAGGGTGAGTTCAAAGTGAAGAGTATTGTTACCACATTATCTGAGAAGACTGCATTTTACTCAGATAGAACTTGTTTGTATATTTGTGCCTCACTTGGGTAAAAGGTGTTTTTACTGACATGTTTATGCGGTGTTCGTGGTATTGCCATGATATATCTGGATGGTCCGCTTGCCGGCGGTTTACCCTCTTAATGTTTGGTGATATTTGACGAAATCAGGTGTGTGGCGTTACATTGTTACTTTGTTGGGTGTGGTTTGCTTTTTTAATTTTCTTTGCAACCTGCATTGTGATCTTCTCCTTGTTTGTTTAGTGGGCGTGAGTCGGGGTTTTTATTAGGCCTTTGTTTTGAGTCAGGCTTGCAGTTGTCGCCTATGATTATGCGCGAGAGAATGTTTTGGTGGATTTGGGGGTTTTTCGCGTTTGCTGTGAGGATTTTTTTGAACTGGAGAATAGAAGTGTAGTAGTATGTGTTTGATTCTGGTTGGGTAATTAATCACCTGTATGTTTGTTTATGTTTTTCCACCACCCTTTTGGTTGAGTTATTCGTCATCGGAAAGGTAGATTGGCTGGAGGTAAATGTTGATAAATCGACATTTTTATATTATTAAAAGGTTTATCAATTTGTTCGATAAACAATGAAGTAATATATGTAGCGTATTAGAGTTGAGTTTAACACTAGATGTAGTTGATCCAATTTTTGGTTATGTGAAATAGAAAAAAAATGTAACACCGTCTACTATTCTCAGCCAATGGAGAGAGAATAATAACAAAAATTACTTTCTAGTACTAAATATATATATACTTAAATTAGATAGACGAGCTGCCAATACACAAGTTATAGATACTATCAATTTATAGAATACTTAATAATCTATTTTTTTATCTGTGCTCTTTATTCTATTTAGTATCACATTATTATTATATATATAAATTCAAATGTATATATACACTCAATTAAGAGTTAAAAATATGATTATGAGAGGTACTCAATTGAGCAGATTATGCTTATAACTTCTTCCACTATATATTTCCAAAAGAAATATATTATTTTACTTAATAACTTGTTTCTTTTGCGAGAAAGGTATAAATACTATATATAAATACATATAAAAAATATCAAATCTTTGACTATTAGTGTATTTAGATGTATCACTATATATAATATATATATAGTAGAAAGTTCTTGTAACTTAATAAAATAGGCATGTTTTAATTCTGTTTCGAAAAAATACAAAATAATATCTTCCTAAAAGAGAATTATTTATATCTTAAAAGAATTTAATTTATTATATTTCAAAATATATTAAAAAGGTAAACAGACAAATATAATTCAAAAAAGGATGAAAACATCTAGAGGTCTCCTGTCTAGTTTGAATATCAGTATCCTTGATAATTATCCCATTTCTTAAATGAGAATAAAGTCTGTCTTGTAATATCAACTACAAATCGAGTATGGGGCTCCCAGGTAAAATTAAAGAAAATTATTAAGAAATAAATGACCATATATAATGATAATAATAAAGTTAATGAAATATTTAAATAAGAGAAATAAGTAGGTTTATTTAATAACAAAAAAAATACAGATAATGAAATATAAACCCGAAAGTTTTTAATTAGGTATTCTTAATTAAATCTTGTTATATTTTTTTTCCACAAAAAGTTTTTTTTTTTACCACTAATAGCAAATAATTATTTTAATATATCTTTATAAAATTTTATTTTTTTTACTTTAATTATTATTTTACACACATCCAACTTTTTATTTTAGTATTTTTCATTGTGTAAAAATATATTGGTTAAATTAGGCTCTTATTATTGGTAAATACTAAATTTAAGAATGTCGCCTGTGATTCTCTACACTTTTTATTAACTTTTACTTATTTTCCACACCCTTAAAATAAATTATATATAATATAAAATTATTTAAAAAAAAAATAACACCTTTCCTTACAAGAATAAATCATACATATTTTATGTAATTTTATAAGTAAATTTTATTTTTTATTTTAGTTTATCTTGTTATTTTATTTTTAAATTAATTACTTCTATAATTTAAAATAAATGTTAAAAATTTAAATATTCCATTATTTAAAAGATTTTATATTTTACTTTTATGTTATAAATATATAAACGTTCATATTTTAACAATTCTATTTTTTGATGAAAAAAAATCATTTAATTATCATATTTATTAATTCAGCTATATTTATTTAGCAATTCGAAAAATACAAAATTTTACCTATGTATATTTATTATTTACACTCTCCAAATTCAATTATTGTGTAATCGTAGGTTAAATAATTAAATGAATAAGATACAATATAATAATAATATATATATATTAAATTATATAATAATAATAAAATAAATAATAATAGAATGAATAACAAAATTAAGTTATATATATAAATATAGGTGCTAGAAAACATTTGAATAGAGTGATTCAGCTTAAGATAAGTAATAGGAAGGAAACCCAGATAATTAAAAACCCGATGGTATCAGGCGAGCTGGTGCTGGTGAAACATTAAGTATCATGATCGTTTCATAATTACGGGATCCAGTGGACAAGGAATTTATAGCGACAGATCAGGTTTTTGAACGATTCGATTCAAACAGATATAGTGGAAAGGTAGATAAAAGTGTCTTGTTGTTTGAGACCATAAGGTTAGAATGGGCTAGTTAATTCAGAAAATTAGAAGAGTGAATAAGAAATTTTTTTTAAAAAAAACTTTCAGTTGGACGGCAGGGGCTATTTTGAATTGAAGGGGTGTAAACAACCCCTTTGGTCTCACACATCGTCAGACAAATTTAATTTTTGAGTATTGTGACTGCAGCGAGATTTCGTAGTTCATTGAGACAGTTATGGATTCCAATGTAGAGAGAGCTCCATTGAGATATAGTTGGCCGGGAAAATATTGACAGACGATGTATACAGATATACTGTATTGACTCATATCGTTATAAATCGCACGTGTGGGGTGAGGACACTGAACTGGTATATTTTGTTCCGTGTCTGCATGGATAAAAGAAAAGGAGACTCGGATCGTAAGTGTACACGAACACACAATTGGGGAAATCGTAGACTCCTTCATACCTTCAAATATGTAATTCTACAATGTTAAATGTAGATTTGGACGTTCAATTTTTTCACTTTATGGTCAGCATTAAAAGATTGTGCACAGGAGTTGGTGTGTTAATTGAGCATCATGTATATTACATAACGATGCCCAAACCTGGCATCAGTTGGTGTATGTGATGTATATACGACCGGTGCCTAAGAGTCTCAAAGGAGGCTCGATGATTCGTTTGTGTATGGTATACAGTATTATGGTGGGTAGTATGCATTTGTTATGTATAAGTAGTGTATAATAAACAATGAGAATAATTTTGCTTAAGTTTCTAAAGGAATAAAGTGAGCGTGGAAATGAAATAAAGGGACACGTTAACGAGCTGGAGGGCATTAGTCACAACAAAAAAGGGAGATCAAAGTTAAGAAAACCACAACAAATAATCTAATACTTATAGATTTTTAAATCAATATCATGCAATTGAAACACAAATAGTATAATGATCAATAAAACTATACATGTGTAAACGGACAAAGCATCGGCGTACTTATCACACTAGATCTATTATGCGGCTTCTGGTTTCAGAGTTTGACCCATAGGGCTATCCCAACCTTCTCCTCTCTCTTCTAATATATATCCTCGATTTCTCACTGTGTACGTAAATGGTTCTCGATGGGAACGTTAGTCTGCTAGTAATTCTATTGGCTTCTATATTATTTTTAAATATTTGCTTTTTTCGGATTATTTTGAATTTTATTATAATTAAATTAACTTTATGATTAAATATATATTTAATTATATATATGATAAAATTTTATATAAATATCATTGGTATTGCAATGATTTGATAGAGTTGATATTATAAGTTATAATTGATATATATTTATTATAAATGTAATTTTACGCCATTAGATTTTGTAATATAGATATATAATAAGTTATATATTCTATATATTAATAATTTATTATTTTATATATATACCTAAATTCTAATTTCAATGTTTTCATTATTAAATTCATATATTAGTTAATATCAATATTGTAATATTATTAATTAATTGATATATATATATAGATAATATACTATAATATATTATATAAATATAAATAATATTATATATTAATAATTATATATATTCTATAATAATAATCCTTTTTAATAGTATTATTATCTATATGTGTCTTGATTGACTACATTCCTTAGATTTATTTACTATATTATTCTTAATTTTATTTACTTATGATACACGTTTAAATGTTACATTATTAAATTAATAAAAAGTTTCTCATTAATCATAATTCTTTCTGATTAACTTTGATTAAGCATTTTCCATTTAGGGATCTGTAAAAAATTATTTATAAATATAATTTAGATATGACATTGTGACTTAAATTAATTATATTGAGAAGTATAGTCATTATAATAATAAATAATTATAATAATAAAAATAAAATATGATTATAAAAATAATAACAGCAAAAATATTTTTAATGATAATTTTGTATTTTTATTATAAATTTAAATTTTTTTATGGGTTGTTTTTTTATGGGGGAAGGGGGTTAGGGGAGCGGTTTTAAATTTAAACTTTATTTAAACTTATGTAAATATTTAATTAAAATAATAGATAATAATATAAATATAAATAATTATTTCTGAGATTTATAGACTTCTTCAGAAGAAACATCATTATATCCTCATTTTCATACTCAGATAATTAGTATTGAATTAATTATCATACAAATTTATTTTTATAAAGAGAATTTTTTAGTCTTTTGTTTAAGTTATTTTTTCAAATTTTTTGAAGTTTAAATTCAATTATTTATCTTTTAACTTTTCATATTTCTTATTAAGTAAACTATTGTCTTTTCGAAATGCATCTAATGAAATAGATGGCAATTAATTGTCAGGTTGGATTTGAATAAAAAGTTGTTAGAATTTTTTTTCATTTTTTACATCAATTTTTCGGGTTTTATAAACTATTCTAGTAAAGCTACGATTGTGTCTTAATACAAGATAGCTGTGATGTATCAGACTCAGTGCATGCAGCTGAAACACTCGTCGGTTTATATTATATTTAAAAAATATTTTAACTAAATCTGCATTATAAAAAAAATATATCTCTGTTAATATGCCAAAGTTCAAATTTTATTAAAGGCAATTTTAATATATAATTATCATTAAGATTTTCCACCTTGTTACTCAAATTACTTTCATGTGACATCTTCACAAAATTCAAATTACTACACTAATTTTGGCTGAACCTATACTTTACTTTTATAGGTTATTTTGCAAGATCTAACCAGGAGCGAGGAAGAATTACGGGTGTAATTTTTCATCCCACGCACCTTTTCAAGATGAAATTTTATGCAATTAATTTATAATATGCTATTATTATTGAACAACTCTAAGTAAATAAATTATATACAATAGTCACGTTATGAAACGGGTCAGATCAAAAGAAATGTTTTTTAAAAATAAAAGGTTATTTCTATTAGTTATATATTCATTGCCCGGTTCGACTCACTACGCTATTTGCAGGTTTTTAATTAATTCTGAATATAAGAAATACTTTAAAAATTATCTATAATAAGATATAATTTGTTAATTATTAAATTTATAGATATGTAATACTTTGTATTATATTTGGAATTATTTTTTGATATCTTATTTAAATTATATATATATATTGAATATATTATAGTATAGTATATATATATTAACTTATATTAATATATATAATATTTATATATATATTATATTAATAATTATATATTTATTTAATTATATTTATAATATATTTTAATTATATATTATATATACCGTATATATAAATATATTAGTATTATTATAATTAGTAATATAAATTTATATCATATTTTATATATGTTTTAAATAACCAACACTTTTATTTATTTATATTTCCGTTTCTACAAATTTTAATCAAATTATTCATTTTATAAATAAGGTTAATGTATACGAGCTTATTTATAATTTACTTAGTTTATTAGTTCCAACTGTATTGTTTTTCTATTCATAATTATGTAGATAATTAAGTATAGTTTACTATGTATTTATATATGCTTAGTGTGTTTGATAATAAGTTATTATATATTATTGGTAGGTAACTTCAATTGCAATAGATAGTTAATAATTATTAATGCCTTTAGTCGCATTTCTTAAGTATTTATGATGTATATTAAATTAAATTATATATATTATTAATATTATATATTAAAAGTATTATTTATTAATTTTAATTTTTTATTAATGGACCATACAATATATCTTATATTACCTAGGATAATTATGGACGGGAAAATATTGTATGGGGTATCTGCTAGGTGATAAGTGTAGTGAAATAATTTAGGCGTGTAGGCTGCTTCAGCCTCGGGATAGTCGGATGCTGGGTCCACGTAGCGGGGTTCGCTCCTTATGGTAACGCGGCTTTTCCATGCGAGAGACATAAGAAGAGTGATTATGTTTGTGAAATAGACTGTTTTGTATGTAATGTGTTGGTGATGGTTGTAGTGAAGTTTGAGTGTTAGAGTAGTGTAATCATCTATGTACTGAGTTACACACTCAGCAAATTAACATAAATATTTATAGCAGAAATAACTTCCCAATTATATAACATAATTTTATTTAGTTGTCGTATCCCGTGCCGCTAACGAGAATCGACCCCCATACTGAGCTGGATGTTATTTTTAAAGTGACAAATGAATTCGCATTATTTAACTCAAATTGTACACAACTATGTATTATTGATAATTTAATATAATAATATAATATATTATATATTATATATATATATATATATTAATAATATTATACTAATTTCTTATTATTTATTTTAATATATAATATTTAATATAGTAATATTATATATATATATGAAGTGTATAAATTTATTATTATATAATATATATTTAATATATTATATTTAAATATATTTAATATATATAAGAATTACATATTAGTAAATATATTATATTATATTATATATAATATAATTATATAGTATATTATATATTATTATATATATATAAATATAATATTTATATAATAAATATAATTATATCATTATATATAATATATATTATATATATATATTATATATATAAAATATAATATTATTATATTATTATTATATATATTACTATATATAATATAACACATCAGTTTTCCAAACACCGTTATAGTTACGTAATTGATATACCTCGTGTTCCGTGATGCTAATGTAAGCTGCATTAACTATAACTTATAAAATTCTGAAAGATGTGAAAAGGAGAAATATTTAATGAATAAAATTAAGGCTCGTTATGTTAATTACATTCGTGGTACATTATGTCACAGTTTGAAGATTATTTAGAGTCACCCCTATTTATTTAAGTTATTTAAAAACAAATAATTTCACTATTAAATAAGCTATAAATATTATGTATTATTAATATTGATAATTATATAAATGGACTCCTTTATTAAAATTCAGTCCAAAACTTCCAAGGAGAAATGTAATTCAAAATATGAATTTTTTTTTTTTAGTTGAGTTTGTTATATATTAGGTTAGTGAGATTGACTTTATTGATATGGTCCTCATATGGAGTCTATAAAAGTTGGCTTAAATTTTGGTTACGTTTTTGGTCAGTACTATTTGCATAATTTAATCATCAAAACTGCAATCTACTCTAGATATAAAGAAGGATAATTGATATAGATCTTATGTCAAATATCAGTATAATTTTGAGACTTAGAGTTTTGTCTCACTGAGTCACAGATCTTTTCTTTATTTGATACAGTCGGGTTAGAGTCGGAGTCGATGTACGGAGTCGATCGGAGTCGGAGTCGGAGCGGGAATCGCATCTAGAATTTAAATTTGTGTGAGTCGGAGTCGGGAGTCGGTATAAAGGAGTCGGAGTCGGTATTTTCAAGATGGGTCGGAGTCGGAGTACCGGAGTCGGTAGTGAGTCGGCAATTTCAAGATAGTGGAGTGGAGTAGAAAATTTGAATTGAAACTAGACAAGTTGTGAATTGTGACATAACTAGGATGATTTCAATCACACATACAAGTTCACTGATCGAACTAGTTTTCAAACAAAAGAGTAAGACAAATTGGCGTAACATCGCGATTTTTAAACTCATATACTATGCACTCACTTAATTTTTCATTGGTCACTCATTTTAACTAATTTATCATCGACCCTTCACTATACTCACTATCCTCTTTTAAATAGAGCTGAATTATTGAATAACACTACACCAGCTCCTTATGTAACTACGACCATACTATATATAGTACTATATATATTTGCCTGTTTAGATTTGATCTTGAGTTTATATGTGATCCTACAACTCTAACCGGTAAAGCTTCTCTGACGATCAACCCCGCAATTACATTTGCAACGTTTCTTGTAATTAAATAGGTTGCATTACGTAAGTATCAACATTGAGTAACGATATCATCTTCATTAATAAAATAATGAAAGTATTATGTTCAATACTCATTCTTCACATATATCTTCTCAAGCAAACCTCAGAAGAATGAAGTAAAAAAGCTCTAGTAATTATTGAAGAGCTTTAGTGAAAGAGTCATATTGTATCAATGAGAATAGTTAAAAAAGCTTCTCATTTTTGAATATAAATTTATGTCACTAGATTTAATAAAATTTTTTGATCAAAGAATTCTGATATATATATAAACTTGATATATATCGAATACAAATTAATGAAATTGTCTGAAACTTGCTTCGTCATAAATATATATATATATTTCAAGTAAACAAGCAACTAAAAGTGTGCCAAAGTGAAAGTTTAAAGTTTAGTTAAATAAATTCTACCATATTTTATCATTATAAATACAGTTCCATCGTTGAGGAAAATAATTAGTAAAGTTGGAGCAGATGGTCTATTTTATAATTTTTTAAGAAACTAATTCATGTAATACGATAGAATAAACTAAATTAAGTTATTGTAGGATTGATTCCATGACCGGTTAACACTATAATATAGTATATTCTTCTAATAATATATAAATTATAATATTAATTATCATTATATATATATACATATTATATATAGTGAATTATATATATATAATTATATAATTATATATTTATATAATATAATAATAAATATTTCGAAAGCGAAATAGGGTATTTAGTTTGCTTTTAAATATACATTTTGACTTCGATAGAGGGTAGTTTATTTTCATTTATAAAATATATAATAATATAAATAAATATAAGTATAAATCATAAGGACGTAGGATAAAGCTCAGTACTAATTTCTTTAGATAAAAATATGAAGACTGAATTTGTATTGGTTGGAAGAAGTATGCTATAGGATTGAAGTGGGATCTGTTTGTGTACCTAACTAGATATATATATAATTAAATAGTGGATATTGATTTATATTAAAGGAAGATGAAAGATTATAGAGAAGTTAAGTTAAAAGTTAGGATTAAGAAAAATAATGAATTCAAATAGAAGAAAATATAATATATAGCTATATTATCTTCTACTCTTTCTAATATATATTTATATATATAATCTTGTTATTCTACTTTCCGACTCCCTGTAGGTAATTTTTATCACTTTGGCTACTATTCATTAACACTTGGTCAAACTTTAACTATAAAAATGGAGATTATTGGCTTGTTTTCTCCTTTCAATAGAATCATCATATTTTGAGGATTTCTATGTTTACCATTGCAAATGAGTTTTAGTGTAGTCTTCATTAGATATTATCACATACCATTTCACTATAAAATTGTTATGGCTTGGCAGTCTAGGGTGGTGGAACACCATCAAACACACAGATTTAAGATGCTCAAAAGAACTTTAAAAGTGCATTAATGTATCAGTGTTAGGAAGCAAAGAATAAAGCTAATATAAGATGCTAAATGTAACAAATCGCAATATGATTTGCAAGAGAAACTAAGGGTTATATATATATGTATATAGCTGTTTAATAGCTATTTTAGGTAGTATAGAAGATGCGCACAAGTTTAGGCACTTTATTTAAGAAAAGACCTAGGTATTAGTATACGGAGACTGGTATAAAGTAAGTGTATCAATTATTATAGAATGGGCTTTGAGGGTAAGAGATATGAGGAAAGAAGCTGAGGAGTTGGATAACAGTTTTCTTTAGATAAGGCTGGAGTTTACTATATAAAGAATCATGAAACGAGTCTATAGTAGGTGCGGTCATTGAATAAGAGAGTACTTTAAAAGAGAAGATATAAGCAAATTCTTTATAGATAATTTTCGCTACTGAGTACGAGAGACTAAGGAGTGCTATCAGTAGAATATTAGAAGACATTTTTGGATTAATGTGGATATGTAAGAAAATGTTCATCTGTAATAGGCTGGTAATTTTTATAGTTTCCGGGAGTGTCAGATGGTAGTTTGGAGTTGTGACTCATTGGAAATTAAAGAAGATGAAGATATGGATGAAGATGCAGAAGACTCTGATATTAATGAATTATCGAAGAATAATAACGAACCAAAAATTGCGGGTTTTTTTAGTTTAAGTTAGTATAGATAAACTGACATTACTATAGCTAACCAGTAAATACATAAGAGGATGTCTACCTACTAAATAATTAAGAGTTAAACTATACATACCTCAATTTTAGCAAGCCCTTTAATCGTGCAACTCATGTGACTTGGTTACACTTTATAGCACATCCAAAGCAGGAACTTAATGTGCCCAGCCACCTCCGCATTTCACAGACTTTCCGATAGAAATACTCTCAATCATCCGTATCTTTTCAATCCACATATAACTAAATTTAAAAACTCAGCACTTCTAAAGCTCTCTCAGCATCTAATATAAATCAACTGAGACTGTCCTCACTCAGGAACCATAAACTTACTTCATCTTAGTTTACTTAAAGAAGTCTCTTTAATTACTTTGCAGATTCTTACAATCCTTCAAACCTATTTCAGATCCCACACAAACCAAATCACTCTCATAAATAAGTAGGGCAACCTCAATCTTCATTATCGCCTTATTTAAACAACCATTCCTACAGGTACATGTAGTTGGTTGGATACTCAACTCTGAATTTCCTAATAACATCCATCTCTCGATAGTAATTAAATGTAGCAAGTTGAGGCCATTAGCAACACTTGCTCCTTGTCTTCACTACACGTGTCATAATTAATTTTAAACTCACAAACAACTCTTATTCGATACTTACATATTTTTTATTAAACTGACTATTTCACTATCGTTCATGTACATACTTTTGGATTCTCACATATTCAATAAAATCTTATACTAATCAATACCATATAATCACTAACATATGCTAATATAGATGATTTCCCTATTATAATCGATCATACACTAGTTCAAATTTCGTGAATCTCAAAATTTCATATTTATTATTCTTCTCTACTCATCATATTATAATTAATTCTATTTTATTCAGGGGGTCAAAGTCATTTCCAGAATTTTAAAAACGTGGCCCCATTTTATTTCACCCATAAAGGTATAAAAATGAGAACATATAAATGGTTCATTTTAGCAAGATTATTTAAATAAATATAAAAATGTATAGTACTTTTTATTTGTCACACTGTACGAATAGAATTCATTCATTCGGTTTTTTATTTTGAGTTGTAGTTCTTTAGAATTTTTCTAATTTTCATATTTTCATGTTTTTTGACATTCTATTCTAATGAGTGAACCAGAAATTTGGTTATTCCAGTAATGTAATTCAAACTTATAACTATATAGTATATATTGTATATCTCTCTCTCTATATATAAATAGATATATTATTTATATTATAAATAATAGTAAGAATATGAAGTCTTTATATTTTATATTTCGAGAATTTTTTTGATAGTTTTGTGCTACAAATAACTCCGTTGTCCAATTTCCTAAAACCCATTTTTTTTAAACCTTGTTTGAAGCAAAACCTAAGTACTTCATTTTCTCTTTTTGTGAAACAACAATGTTTCGAATATTAGCGAAAGGAACTGCATTTCGGCTAATAACTGGTCCAAAAGTATACAAAGTTCATTTCTCTGAACCAAACTAAAGCGTCTAAACATGGGGAAAGTCCGGGAACTCAACCTCAACACAAGCTTTAACTCCCTTGTCTGATAGATTGACTTCCTCTCAACGCTTTGGACCGGAGACGAAGAACGTTCGTCTGAAAACTGAACTAAACTGCGACGAAGGACGTTCGTCGGAAGACTTTTGAGTATTCTGTACTCTTCTTTGGGGAATTCTTTGGAATATAATTCCGAAGGAGGGATCTATCATCTCCTTATCCCGAAAGCTTTGAAAGAATGAGGAGGAATCTATCATCTCCTCATCTCGAAAATTTATGAAAGAATAAGGAGGAATCTATCATCTCCTTATCCCGAAAGCTATGAAAGAGGGAGTGTGTATACTGAACGACAATTTAAACTTCAATTCTTTCCTTAAAACCATTTTTACCTTGGAAATTATTCCCATTACAATTCCAAAGGAGGAATTTATCATCTCCTTATTTTGAAAGTCTATGAGGAAATGAGTGCATTGTACTGCCAATGCCTGGACTCAATTCTCTTCTCATTTTAGACCATAATCTTAACTAGGTAAAATAGGTACACGTATGATATACCATATACATCTAGGTGGATTACTCTTTTAACTAAAAAAACACTGAATAATTGTGCTGGGCTACTTGAATGGTTCTTAGCAACCGCAAATAAATACTAAAGACGAAAAGCATAAGTTAATTAGGAAGAGAAGCAAATCAGCGACCCATAAGGAAGAGGAACCGCAGCTTATGGACTTCCGCGATAGCCATTAGAACTTGACTATTTCTTTTCACCTAGTTATCCTCCTGAACACATCGGCCCTTAAACTTAATCGTACACATACTTTACATAATTACGTGCAAACCTCTAACAACTATCGGTTTGTCTCTTTGCTCACCTGACACTAAGTGTCTTACTACATGAGGCCAGATTACGCGGATTTACAGTTTCTACACCTCTTTATCTGGGATCCGACGTAGACATGCTCCACAGAGTTCCATTTTTGGGTGCAACTCATACCTTTTAATCTCATGGAGGAAACTCCAATAGCAGTATTTGCAATATGGCAAAACGTGATTAGCTGCTAATCTTATTTTCTATCATATCCTGCAGTGAGCTTTATCGGGGTACGGTATAATGGCTAGGAACTGTAACGGTATTCCCAGAACTTACGGATAAAACAGCGATGTATATCTGAGTAAAGAGCAGAGGAAGAACTTGCACCACCTCTATGCTACACTCTTGTATCTTATATGAGAAAGGCATAGTTGTCACGAAAGCAACCTAAAGACACATGCCCCAACTTAAGCGCTCTTGATTCTCGCAACCTTACTCGATATATTAAGTGAAACCAAATTACCAACCCAGTCCCTGCCGAACGACCGCAATTCTTGGGTAACAGACCAGGCTGTGGCGAAGAAGCAAAGCCTCCTCATCGTCGATGTAGGGGTTATTACAGGACACGATAGAAGCAATAGTGATAAGGAATATTTCAAAACAAATAGGAATGGTAGATCAGTGAAAAAAGAGGGATCGGAAATCAAACGACTAGCTTAGACAAACGACTCTAATGTTAAATATTACTATAGATGTACCTACTAAATAAATACGTGACAGTTATACTATTATTGATTACCTAAAAGAAACCTCCGCTTGCAGGATGTTCATAGCATAAATGACCATTAGAGAAAATACAGCCTTTCAAATCCATCCTCATTATCGTCTCTTCTGAAGAAAAAAAGGGTTAGAAAACTCTGCATAAGTGCGTGGATAACGATTTGTGGAGAGCTTTCCGACCATTTATTGAAAAACGGTCGACTGCCTAGTATTGTATAACTTTTTACTATTTACATGAGCTTGGAAAAGTATTTAAATACTTCCCTTACTAAAGAATGTATGTCAATGGCGTAGAGTAACTATAAAAATAGGAAAGAGTAGGAGAGTAGCTGACTTGTATCGCTCCCTTTCTTTCCATAACGTTACTCACTATGAAAAGACTCTGACGAGAATTTGCAGAAAATGTCTGACGAATCCGCTGACAATTTACAGCAATGGTTCTTACGATGGGATATGCTGCAGGACTTGAACCACCGCTGCTTAGCACTGTTCCCCGTTTTAAAGTCTTCGAATCCTTTAACTCAGAAACGAATTCTAAAACTTTAGTGGGTAATGAACACATTCTTTTGAAGGGACTGAAGGCTCAAAACTAGGCTTTAACTCTTCATCTCTTGCTTACTCGCGATAATCCTCGGACCTCACATCAGTCCTATGTAATGAAGGGAGGCGAAAGACATATGCCTTATAACCATTATACTGAGCGCAACCCTCAATGACAAGAATATCACACACAAACAGCTTAATACTTACACGCCAAGCATCGCCCTCCTGCACATCATAATCTTTCCCTCCTCATAGTACAATTCTGCCGCATGTCGCTTAACTGTGACATTTCCAGAACAGCGACTCTCTGTTGCGCCTGGGATGACATCTAAGATTCAGTCGCTGGGCCCCTGATGACACGGAGAGCTACCCACTAGGCAAGGCAGCAACCACTTGAATCAGTTCGGTCTGCATCACTGAATCCTTACCCTCCCCAAAAGCAAGCGAATATTACATCACCTGGGCTGTGTTACAGGCCGGTTTTCCGGGAGAAAGCAGTTGGCTCCACTGACGTAAACCTCAGAGACGTGGAACGCTCCGATCGGAAACCACACCCTCCGCAGAGATCGCCCTGACGACTGTCTCCTTCCGTATTAGAAACACACATAAGTAGGTGCAGCAGAACCATAATACTCCTCGCAAACGTAGTCAACTCCCGACTCGTTCACCACTCGGATCGTTCTAACAAAAGTGCCATCACCTCTCGTGCCTCTTACCACTGGGCAGTAGGCATCCTTCCACCAGATCTGTCTCTTAATCATTCCCGCAGCATCATCAAACCTCCCAGCGCCCAAGACTGCTACCAATTTAATGGCAATCTAAGGGATATCTTCTATGTACAACAAACCAATTGTCCCTGAGGTACTAAATCGGATCAAATTATCTTGCAAGGAAGTTGGATCGACCCCTCCTTAACTCATGACCTCACACCTCCGGTTCATCCAAACCTACCTCTTACTGCTATCCACGTTCATGGCACACGCAAATCACCAACTTTGATCGAGATCACAACTAGCGACACCCACTCTTCTATTTGCCCCGCGGTAACGTCGAGGCGATGCCGGAACCCTGCGTCCCCCTGCACCTACTCTCTTGACCTTCTCTCTCAGCAAGTACCATCACCGAAATTAACTCTGCTGCGATTCCGACCGGCACCATCGAGCAAACGCAACTGGGACGGCTGAGCGCACCTTATGTCGCTCCTTGAACGGATCCGAAGAATACCCTACCTAATTGGTTATACAAGTTCAGGCAGCGTACATGGGCGAAAGCTCATCGCTCCAAAGCACTACACCATACTCATTCCGCGAGGATAATATTACCTCTTGGTTCGGTCCAAAGACGCAGCTCGATGTACGGCCTTAACATGTCGCTGTCACCCGGTCAGGGATTGCGCATCGCACTTACATGGGACCAGACTCCCCCCCGATTTCCACACTCGCTAAACGCAACTTCCTAGAGGAAGCAAGACCCCCAGGAACGGAGATGTACTGTCTCTCCTGGCAGTAGTAAGCCACGCGATCCTTTTCTTCTGTCTTACTACTGTACTTTTTTAAATCACCTACCCGCCTTTACAGGATCTTGGGATAACTAAGACAACCGGTGAGAAAAACGCGGTAACCAACTGGGTTACCCCCCCCGCGTCGCCGAGAAGCTCCACTCGTCCTTTCACCAAGACACCTTTTCGGTCTGGCATTCGTTGCGCTTCCTACATCACTGTTCTGTCATCTCTAACTCCGATGTACCTCCACTCTATGTTCTATCTCCTCCTTTTTCCAAATTTGAGTAACCTCAAAAGTTCTCTGCTCTCTTCTTGTGCTCCAACCAAAGACCCGCATTCAAGAATTCGCTACTTTCAAAATGAATTGGAAACCACCCGCAGTACGGAACCAATCAATAAACCGCACCGGATGAACCATACCGATACTACTCCGTCCCTGAGCAAGCAGTATCGCAAGAAAATAGTATTACAAAAAATGGACACTATGGGAAATACAAACAAACATAGGAAAAGATATAAAGAATGAAACTCGATCCACAACAACCCCACGCTTCTGAATGAAATGAAAAAACAAGTTCGACTGAGATTCAAAAACAAACACCTAATTGACACCCGTTTCGATCACTTCAAAGAAAACAATGAAGCGAAACCACGACGAACATCTTGTAACCTGAGAAGTATTTCATCCGCCCCCATGGCCATCCAGATACAAGAAAAGTACCTAACTGCTACGCAACCAAGGATAATTCACTTATAACTGTAGAAGCCGCACAGCACGAACACCCCCCTATTTACGAAGATGATCATCTCTCTCAAGGTAATGAACAACCTACAGAACAACTCTGAATCGTTCAACACACATAGTGAGAGTGGAAATTCCAGACTTAAGCTAACAGCACACCCTGCACTGGATGAGCACTTCTACGTGAAAAAGTACAGGCAGCATACCACCACCCTAGAAAAATGACACTGACAAAAAATACTCAATGGTAAATATAGGACACCAGAATTAATTGTAAAACATTCAATTAACAATTGCATGAGCGGACGACGATTTAATCCATACGGATGCCTCCTGCTCCCACCCCCAGGCATCATAATAGACAGTTAAGTCACACCTTCTTGCTCCAAGTCCCCAACTAATCGTGACGAGAAATTAAAACACTGCCGTATGTTGGGTAGTCCAAACCACCACACTCGACAAAGAAGACACAAAACCGCACTCCCAACGAACACTCAGACACAATAAGCACATTAGCAACAGAACTGACACTGTCTTCCTCTCGAGAATGTAAACCGATAACTTTAAGGCGGTCAATCAGACTAACTTTGGCGCTTAGCCCACTCGCGCGGCTAATTTCTGTTTGACATGCTATCCAATCCGCACGGGCGAGCGGCGTCGTGTGTAATTCCATGTAGCGCGAACTATGTATGCTGCGCTTGTAACAAAAAATAATAGAAGTCTTGTGTATCATTCATAAACCCTGTAAACCACTCAACAGGGTCACAAAATAAAAGTAAGCCTAACCTAATACATACATAGTTTACTAACGTATAAAGCATATCACGCGCACGCAGAGTCCTCCAGACTATCTCACTAATATAAACTTATTAGTTACGCCAGAGTACAGCCAGACCTACCAACTGTACTAATTACTCCTCTCAAACGTCACCGACCGAACCTTATCATACCTACAGCGCTAATCTCCTCACTTTAGCCTTCAAAAGCCACGTATCATGCGTTAGAACTATTGAGAGAATCGGCTCACACGGACGAGCTACGTTACCTGTCCGGATCGCCTTGAAAGTACGCACCAAAAGATACATCTCTTTCTCTCGCCTACCTACTCTCGTGACTGCACTACACAACTAAATATATTATATCTCGATAAATGAATTAAACGCTTAAAGTGCTGGACAACCTGATCTAATCCGAAATGCCCTCGCTCACCTTAATGGCTCTAATTCACGAAAACTCCTAAGCACGACTATGTTGGGTGCTACACAATATCGGATCACGTGCCTCATAGCTACGTAACAACCGTGTAAACGCTATACTACCGAAACCGACTCTCCAGATCTAACGTTATCATATACCGCTACGTACCTAGTAGTACTGAGATCCATCATAGTATGATCACTGTATCACCAATACTAATTACGCAATGATGATATGCTCTCAAGATAACGATACATACCATACCGAAATCTATCCTAGTTAGTTAGCTCATACAGTACACCATACTAGTATGATAACTTAAGAATATAGTACATTATCTAACCTAAACGCTATGCCGCTAAAGTAAACACCTACGACTATACTCATATATTAAATCCATAATACACTATAAAGTACAACATATAGTCTAGCAATACGTCTATAAACTATCACTAACGGCTGAACTCCCTCAAAACCCCGATGCGCCATAACCTATATTAAATAATAGTACTACACACGAGTCATATAGCTACTATCTCGACTACGCATCTCAGTCCATAGCTGCCCACGGCACCTCTACGCTCCATGCACAGTAGTAATATAAACACGCTCAAATATACCCTACTGAATATGTTATACCTTATAATAGTTAATTCGATAACAACAATGCCACCGCCCTAAAGGTACCTATAACGCACACCAACTCAGCTATATACTACTATACTTATACCCTCATACCGTTATAAACTAGTCACCTATAATACAACACGTTGAGATACCTCTGACTACTGCACTTCTAATCATATATAGAAGTAAAATATCAAGTACGTAAAATCTAGGTCTAACACTATAATTGCAATTTAACCTATCCTTGACACCAAGGGAGCGTAACTTAATCTTTGGTCAAACCTCTCGCACATGTGTCGCGTCGGCGAGGTGTAGCCTTGTGCTGGTAGACAAGCAATGAAAGAGTGCGTATTAGACCTCCATTAAGCAACAGCGGGAGGACAAACGAGTATGATGCCTTTTACGCCCACATTATACCATACACCGTAATTTCTCATCCACGACACAAAAGGGGAACTCTCTCTTTAGTGGAAATCTGCCGGCTCTCCGGCAATGCGTTAACACAACTGGCACAGACCCGAAGCATCTGAAACGTGAATGTGTGATGCCGAGTGTGATTACCAACGTCGTGCTTGGTGTGTAGCAAGGCATATAACAGCATCTTATCCTTCTCCGTTACCCACATTTAGTTGCACGACCACTTCTCGGTGGGCGGCGTCGACTCCCTTGAAGTACTGTTTCTCACGTTCTCGCTGTTTCCTCACACTCACATCTTCTTCCTTCTCGGCTCCAGAATGCAGAACTTACGCTTCGCACTTATAATATGGAAGATAAACGCCCCCCAAATATATACATCCATACCCGTAAACCTTAGTAATCACTATGCGCCACAGATACTACATCTGCAACTCGACGCGAACATATACTCGACGATACTTATAAACTCATAATAGTAAGATATCCCCTCACCTCATCATCACTACATCACAGCCCTATAACTACACCGAGCCCAGATAAACCTACTACTACCATGTACGCATACCTATATAATCCCTATCACGCCAACCCCCGCCCCGCCGCCCGCGCTACTCCTATATTAAACCTTATTCACTATAATATCATTCACACTCTTACCTACTTACGCCTACCTAACCTCAATACCTCAAATACTCGACCCAACCCATACCGCTACCGTTGTATGAAGCTATTACCCTCCCCTTACACCGTACAGGTATACACCCTCATGACCAAAGACCTAAGCTAACCCACTACGGCCCCCGCAACACCTCTAAATACATGACTATACTCAAGGTAAGCCTACTATATTATATACACATGACTAAATCTACAATTATATCCACGCCACCGGCTACCCCCCTATAAGCCCCTATAACACTTAAGCAGTGTAAGTAACAAGCTAAAAATATAATAAGGTACTGATATAATAAAACAAATAAAGTTACCTATAATAAAAAACATAAATAAAAAAAACCGAATGTAGATAAATCTCAAATAACAAGATAGTAAAATATTGATAGATCTAATGACCTAGTAGGTATCGCCATAACCAACTACCTCAAAAATACTAAGACCCTAATTATATATAATCTTTTTGGATAATTTAATTAAAATAATAGAAACTTAATTAGCAGATAAGGAAGTATTGAAGAGATAAAACACATACGTAGTTGATGTGAAAGGAATGTTAAATCAACAAAAAAAGAAAATAGAAAGCTTGTATATCATATTGTATTCTACATCTATACTATGTATTTACGCACGAAGTGACAAAAAGTTACAGGTTCCTCCATTAACCCGGTAAGTCCCGCACTGACCAGAATAGGTACCCATACGTATAACTTTCTCGTTCCGCAAATTCACACTTATATATATACGGAGAGACCAATGAGCAGACTTCAACATTTATCAAACAGTAACCACCTTACCCGAATAGTCGGTTCAAATACCCCTACAATCTAAAAAATACCTACAGTATCGAAAATCCATAATACAAAATTAACGCGTATAATGATCAGCTTGTTACAAATTAAGGCGCAGAATTAAACTGAATCTCCCAATATCTTAATTAACGTAATTAACGGTTACAACGGTATTATGCTAAATATGTCGCTGGCCAGCTATCCATTATTATGTTCAAAATTAATTATCTGAAATAATAAAAGGAAAAATGTAATACACCATTCTCAATCGAGATCCGACCTCAAACAAGTAGAACACATAAATAAAAAAGAAGCAAATACCACACGTTAATACTCATGTGTTTTTTGCAACTCAATAAAAATTGCTACCTGATAGCAACTAAAATTTCTTTGATATACTAAAAAAGAATAAAAGAATAAAAGGAAAAAATATTCAATAATATTTGTTACCAAAAAATTGCTTTATAACTAGCAATTTGCCTTTAAAGTAATAATACGCAGTAGTGCAATATACTATTCAATAACGTGTTTTACAAAAGAATACTGGCCATAAAAAAAATCACAACATTAGGCATTTTCTTCTGCTTTTTGCCTATTTTTTTTACGAATATTACTAATTCTCAATGTGTACTATATTCATTAAGAAAATTTTTTAACAAGAAATATATTTTCTGTTAAAGAATAAAAAAGAGATTTGTAGAAAATAATAAATCTTTTTGCTAGACTGCAACTATAACTTACTTTGGCGTAGGTTTCTCGTCATGAGAAACGCTGTTATACCTTTTTTCGGCTCCGAAGGTTGTTTGTTTGTTTGTTATTGAGCTGCATGTGCGGCGCAAATGAGTTCGCGCTTTTTCTTGTTGGGGCATTGTGGAGGGACTGGCCATGAGGTGAATTTGTTGTGTATGCTTTAAAATTGTTGCCTTTGACTGTTGTTTAATGAAGTATAACAAGGGCATTAGCAATTAACAATTTCATGCGTTCTAGAAGCGATGATAAAAAACATGGTACGGATATCTTAGTCATTCATTGGTTGGCGCTGACTATGCGGGCAGTACCAGTAAGGAATTACTTCTATTGATACGTTTTTCCCTGGCGAAATGGTGACCAATATTATAGAGTAGATCCCAAGTTGTCTTGTATCATGATAAAATGTGATAAATAAGTAAGTTTTTAGAGAACAGCTCGTGATATTAGAGATTGATTCTCAGTTGACTTAGGCAGTTTAGGCATAGGGAGGTGCTATTAGCACTACTTTAGGATATACATGAATTGAAATTGCATTATAGGAAGCTTTTACACACTGCACATATAATATATATATATATATATATATATATATATATATATATATATATATATATACATCTCTACTCTCTCCCTCTATCATATATATATATATATATATATATATATATATATATATTATATATATATATATATATGCTATATGTATATATATATGCTACTATATGCCGCTAATAACATAACAACCTTATATAAGTAGTATAGAACGGACTACCACATTTAGGCTTTTTATCATGTTACAGTCTTTACCTATAGCATAGCTCCACCAGCAAGAGAACCGATTACACTTGCAGCCCTGAATAACATTGGAAGTTATTATAAATCCTCCGTGTTTTACCAAGGCTGTTACTTGTGATTTACTTAATTTTAAATTAAATGGTATACCTTTTAAAAATTTAGCTTTTTGAGTTTGAGTTAGGAGAAGAGATATATTTCCTTTAGGCTTTGGATTAATTCTAAATGATATAGAAGATTTTTTATTTACTGCGTTGTTTAACTTCTTTACCTGATTCGGTGTAAGATATACTTTCATATCGTTGTACGCCATTTATTTAAGAAGATAAAAATAATATATAAATTTTCATATATAATTTTTTACTTTTTTTAATTATCTTAATTTTTATTTAATTCTCATAGAGTTTTTTAAAGAGGTGAGGGGATCAGCTCCCCCAACCTTTAATTATCATAATTTTTATTCAATTCTCAGAGTTTTTTCAATTTTATATTTTTTATAATTTTTATATGCTTATTTTTTAAATTTTATATTTTTTATAATTTTTATATTTTATTAGAAGTAAATTGAGTTTTTATTCTTCCACATTCTAAGCATGTACCTCTAAGCATACTACTTTTAGAAGTCATAACCTTTCGAACATTTTCAGTATTTGTTATTTTCCTACAATGAATACAATAATATCTCATTTATTTAAGAGAAAAAACTAATAAACGATATTCATTTTATTCCCATCAGATTCTAATTTCAAAATTCGATCTGATAATACTAATGCATAAGCTATTGTAGGTTTTAATATATTTTTCTTAAAAGTTGCTCGTATTTTGATATCTGTGACTGAGTTTTTTAATTTTTCAGATTGTCTACTTACATCAAATACTAGCATTTTGGACAAAAAGATCCGGTATTCTGTTAAAGTTATAGAACAATTTTCTTTATGAAGTACATGATTAAAATAATCTGATAACATTTTATAAGCGGTAGTATAATAATTTTCATTAAAATCAAGCTGAAGATCCATTTCTGGATATCTTTCACTATTTAATTGAACATAAGCGCTAGTTATACTACAATGATCAAATATAGCTGGATTCATAATTTGATTATCGTC
>JABUQX010037231.1:0-5000 GCA_015478945.1 Trachelipus rathkii | reverse complement strand
TTAAGATTATGATAAATTTATGTTAAATATTACTATGTTAATGCAAAAAAAAATTTACATTAGCATATATTCGTTGGTTTGTATGATAATTAGACAAGGTTATGATGAATTTTTGTTAAATATTACCCTGTTAATGTAAAATTAACTTTGATATGTTAGAGATATGCTTGAGAAAATGTAAATAGGTTACGTTTTGTATGCTAAGTTAGTCACTTTACTGTAGCTAAGTATAAAACTTTGTTAATGTTAGCAGTTTATTCGTGTGTAAGGTATGTTAGGTTTGTCATTATACATTATATTCTTAGTTCAGGTTAAGTTATGTTAGCTTTATTCATAAGAAAACTGTTACGTTAGCATATATTCGTTGGTCATTATATAAAGAACTTATTTTTATGTTAGGTTTATTCAAAATGATACTCGAAAATGTGACTTGAATCATGGATGGGTGGGAGGGGTGTAGAGAGTGCTAGGGGATGGGTGTTTTGATTTACTGATTTACTCCTTTAGGGGGTGTAAAAATACAAGTTTTTTAAGTTACAAACATAAAAAGAATAAAAAATATAGTAAAAACAAAAATTATTTAAACAAAAATAAATAAAAGATTTATTTTGCTACAAAAAATATGACTTGAATCAATAGATCAATAGATCATGGGGGGGGGGGGGGGTGGGAGGGGTGCAGAGGTACTGGGATGGGCGGTTTGATTTTTTGATTTACTGCTTTAGGGAGTGTAAAATCGCAAGTTTTTTAAGTAATAAACATAAAAAAGAATAAAAATTTATTAAAAACAAAAATGTTTTAAACAAATAAAACAAAAATAAATAAAAAATTTGAAAAAAATATATAATTTATTTTTAAAATATATAATAAAATTTAAAAAAAATAGAATAGAAGTTTTAATTTATATGCTATACAAAATATAACTTGAATCAATAGATCAATAGATCAATAGATAAATAGATCAATAGATCATAAGATCAATAGATCAATAGATCATGCACGGGTAGGAGGGTTGGTGGGGAGGGGGGTTTTATTTACTTATTTACTGATTTACTGCTTTAAAATCGGTAAACTATTACACTTTACTATAAATATTTTATTCAAAGAACTTATTTTTATGTTATGTTTGGATAAAACTTTGTTATTTTTATGTTATGTTTGGATAAAACTTTGTTATGTTTGCAATTATTACTGGTTTACTGCTTTAGATGGTGTAAAAACACAAATTTTTTAAGTTATAAACATAAAAAGAATAGATGGGCAGGAGGGGTGTGGGAAGGGTGGTTTGATTTACTGATATTTTGATTTACTGCTTTAGGGTATGTAAAACATAAAAAAGAATAAAAATTTTGGTAAAAAATATATTTTTAAACAAATAAAATAAAAAGTTTTATACAAAATATGACTTGAATCAACAGAACAATAGATCAATAGATCAATAGATCATGGATAGACAAGAGGGGTGGTGGGAAGGGTACATTGATTTGCTGATAAACATAAAAAAAATTTGATCAATTTAAAAAGTTCATTCGCAAAACTAAAAAATGAAGTATAAAAACAGAACATGTTTGCTCTCTCGCGACGGTTTCGCGCCGGATCGCGCCTGCGGGCGGGCGGGCAAGCGCCGGTTTCACGTCGGGTCGGGGCCTGCAGACGGGAATCTCCTCGCAATGGGTCCTCAAACACCTAAACCATCATATTCGAGATCTACAGATCCGATAACAAATATAAGGACACTAACATTGTATTTTTATACGAAGGTTTACTACCTTGGCACCTCACCGGAGCTAGCACCGGTCCCGTTGCCAGCTTCGACTCCTCAGACTCAGACTCCTTTTTCTTTCTTCTATAAACTCTCCAAATTTCAGCCTTCCTATTCTAAACACTCTCTGCTTTTATTCGGAGAACCCACCCTCTGGGGATCCCTGACACCCTTTACGAACTTACTACTCTCATATTTGAGATATACGGGCTCGACAACATATATAAGAATACCAATATTGTATTATTAGATAAATATTTAATAACTCGGCACCACATCGGTGCCAGCACCGGTGCCGGATCCGAATCCGAATCCGAATCCAGATCCGAATCCTACTTACTCCTTCCTCCTCTATACCATCTCCAAATTTCAGCCTTCTACAGTCATTTCCTATTTTTAGGAGCCAGCAACCCCCCTTCTTTGAACACACGGACACGTAACCTCGTCTACGACGAGGTTACGTCACCACATGGCGCGTGGCCAAATTTTAGGTCGATATGATAAGCTTAACCCGGGTAGATATATATAAGCAGGAATTTTAACTACGAAGTTGTCCTCATAATATATATATATATATATATATATATATATATATAACACCTGTATATATATCATATGTATATATAATATATATATATATATATATATATAATATATATATATATATATATATATATATATATATATATATATATATATATGTGTATATTTAATTCTTTACTATATATATATATATATATATATATATATATATATATATATATATATATATATATATATATATTATTGTCCGGTCAAAAGTTAACGTAAAAAAAATTGGTCACAGAATGAACGCACAATTCTACTAGTTTTTTTTCGTTCAAATTTGTTATACCACTTTCTTCATGTGCGCTCAATTTTAGAAACGAAAGTTAGTAAGTGTGCGTTAATGAACGTTTTTGATATTATTTTTAGAGTGTGGTGGTATGCAGTGGTCAGCATATATATATATATATATATATATATATCTCTTTTTTTAAATATATATATATATATATATATATATATATAATATATATATACTATAATATATATATATATATATATATATATATATATATATATATATATATATAGTCAGATGGGGTAAAATTGCAATAATCGCAATTGATAAGTTTTGTAAACAAAGAACATAAATGGGAAGATTAAGAAATACTGCCTTCTCCGGGATTTCAGTGGTAAAGCCATCGGTTATATTGTCCTTATTCGCAACACGCGGTGGTTCAATCCCAGAGAAGGCAGTATTTCTTAAATCTCCCCATTTATATTTCTTTGTTTACATATATATATATATATATTATATATATATATGTATATATATAATAATATATATATATATATAATAATAGCTAATAATATATATATATGTATATATATCATCAATAACCTTATTCTTCTTCTTTGTAATAATAAAAAAAATATATGCAGAGTAAGCTCAAAAATACATATGTCTATACGTAATAACATATCTATTTATATATATATATATATATATATATATATATGTATGAGGAGATAATATTAATAAGAATAAAAAAATATATATATAATATAATATATATAATAATATATGTATATATATATATATATAATAATAATAATAATAATAATAATAATAATAATAATAATAATATGTATAATATATGTATATAATATATATATATATATATATATATATATGTATAATAATATATATAATATATATAATATATATGTAATAACATATAATAGCAATATGTAATAATATAACATGTATATATATACTATATATATATATATATATGCTGCTATATATATATATATATATATATCAGTGGCAGCGGCGTGGCATTTTCCAGCAGTCATCGCTACAGTTCCCGGTTCCCTATTTCACATTTTATATATATATATATATATATATATATATATATATATATATATATATATATATATATAAATATATATACTACTATATATATATATAGTATATATATATATATATATATATATATATATATATATATATCAGTAGCGAAAGCGATCCAGTCATCTATCGATGCGGCGATGACTGATAGATGGGAGTAAAAATATTCTTTCTCAAATTTCATTATTATTTCCATTTCGTATATATATATCTATATATATATATATATATATATATATATATATATATATATATATATATATATATATACTATATATATATATATATATATATATATATATATATATATATATATATATATATATAAATGCGCTTGAAAAAGTGGATCAATTAAAATGAATTAATATTAATATAACATTCCCAGGTAATCTGTAAATTTGTCGGATCAATTGCGAGCACATTATCAGTATTATTATATAATGTTCACATCTCTACACCAATCAAATTGCGCCAAAAATGTATAGTGATATAACATGGCTAGCTCATCTATAGATTTGTCGCTGAAGCCCTATTTGAGCGAATTTGTTTCTCATATTAAAGCATAAGTACTTTAAAATTTCGTTCAAACTTTGGACTTCTGATATATAGTAAATTATTAAAGAAATGATAAATTCATAAATTATTATTAGAATCAATGAAATACAATAATAAATTTTACTCTTTTTACAAAAAGTAAATTAAAGTTCCTTACTTTAGAAATAATATATATTTTATAAAATACGAAATATAATGAAACAAGCTTAAAATATTGGCAAAAATTCGTTTTCCTTGAAAGAAAATGTTTTTTAATGGGAAACTACTTTGAAAAATAACCTAAATATATTATTATTATTATTATTATTATTATTATTGAAATTTAATATGAATTTGATTATTATTATTATTATTATTATTATTATTATTATTATTATTATTATTATTATTATTATTATTATTATTATTATTATTATTATTATTATTATTATTATTGTTAATGTAATGTAATCATTATTATTATTATTATTATTATGTATTATTATTATTATTATTATTATTTTTTTTATTATTTTTTTTAATTATTATTTTTGAAATTTAATATGAATTTGATTTTTGCTGTTTTTTTATTTATACACTTTGTAAATGCTTATTTAAAAAAAAACTATACTGTCCTCTCTCTCTCTCTCTCTCTCTCTCTCTCTCTCTCTATATATATATATATACTATATATATATATATATATATATATATATATATATATACTATATATATATATATATATATATATATATATATATA
>JABUQX010037230.1:0-16147 GCA_015478945.1 Trachelipus rathkii | reverse complement strand
TAGATAGATAGATAGATAGATAGATAGATAGAAATAGATAGATAGATAGATAGATAGATAGATAGATAGATAGATAGATAGATAAGATAGATAGATAGCAAAAAAAATCACACATACAGGAGTATGAGTGCAGAGAGAATGAGAAGAGGAGTGAGAATGCCGGACAAAAATGCAATCTCACGACGCAAAACCCGAACGACCGAGACTGATGAAGAAAAAAAAAAAAGAAGAAGAGAACGCAAATCGACGGTTGATTACTTTGAAGAAAAGGATGATAGCGGTGAGAGACAGAGAAATGACATAGGGAAAAATATAATATGAGAATAAAAATAAAATAACGACCAAACAAGCAATGCCAACTAAAAAACACAGCACACAAAGAGAAACCATGCTGAACGAAAAAAGATTAAGAAATAAATAAGAAACAAAAAAAAAACCGCACAATAGAAGAAGAAGAAGAGAAATGATAATAGTATAGGGCAGAAAGAAGAGAAGAAAATAAGCTGGCATTTAAACAGCGGCATTGAAGAAGGATAACTCAAAAAATTAAAATGAATTAGTGTTATTAAATTTACCCCACTGTTTATTTTATCTCCCAAACTTTGAAGGTGTGAAAGAAACGGTGAAAACAATATTAAAACCACTCTCTCTCTTCGAGAAACGGAGCTACACCTTAACATATAATATACAAATGAACAGTACAACTAGTAATGATAATAAGTATGTATTGTGTTTGATGTGTAATGTTATGATGATAACAATCACCCACACTAGTGTACGTGAAATTGCGTATTCATGTATATCTGGCATGAGTGGTTCTCTTCTCGCCTTTGTGTTCGTCTTTCTTAGTGTGACCTGTCGCATCCGTGATGTTGACATGTAGTGTGCTCGTGTAGTACTGCTGTCAGTGTGTCTAGCTATGTGTGACTAGAGCGTGGTGTGTATGTGTGTTGTAGTGATGCTCGCTGCCTCGTGGCCTGTGAGTCCGAACCCCCCCATGCTGTGTGTCCTCGCCCGCCCCACGAGCAAACCTTCTGCTTCGCTCTTTAAGCGCCGCTGAATCTATCCCTCCGCACTTGCCCGAACAACAAAAAAAATATAATTAAAGTTATTCTAATTGATAATAAACTTATTGATTAACAATTTCATTACAAAAAGAATTTCAAAAATTTGTCAATGTAGCATATATAAACTATTAAATGTTAATTTATAAAATGTAATTAATTAAATTATTATTCTTTACTATTATTAATAACAGAATTAAATTATGATTATATATAATATATAATTAAATTTATTCTGATAACATAATAAAATTTTATTTATCACTCCCTTTGCAATTTTAGAATAATAAATTATATAAATATATATAAAGTTATTATTATATCAATTATTAACAGATATTCTGTCTCATTAAATTATTATTAAATTAGATTTTAACAAATACCCCACATCAATGTAAATTATTTATATAAATATAATTATTTGATATATACTCGTTGCCTACTTGACTGAAATTAAATTATTATATACCAAACTCAATATCAATACCCCACTTACAAAAAAATTGATTGACTTCATTAAATATGGATCTTATTGCCATTTTAAATATAATTTATTAAAATATGATAGTATGTATATATTTGTATATAAATTATATGGATATGATGTAGAGTTAAGAAAGGGAAGATGAGTGTGAGAAATAGAGAAAAAAAAAAAAAGAAAAAAAAAGGTGGCAGGAGATGGTTGTTAGGAAAATTATGGATAGTGAGCAAAATAGCGGAAATGCGGAAAGAGATGGAAAGAAGGAATGGTGGATGCCGCCTAACCTAACGAATTGTTATGCGAGCTTGCCAGTGAACACTCACTAAATAAAATAAACACCCAACCGGCATGTACAACATCTCCTATGCTTTATTACTTGGCACTCATAATAAACGTTACCAAAACGCTACAAATTTCCAGTTTAAATCAACCTTATATACCCCTTATTTAAAACACAGTTTTTCCCCGCGCCCCCCCCAAGGCACCCGGCCCCCACCCACTGTTCGTCTAATGGAAACGGAATCAGTTTAGAAAGAAAGAAAAAGTAAACGAATGAGATAAGAATGAAAATGTGATAATGGTTGGTGAAAAGTTAGAGTGACAGTCACTCAAGGGTAGTGAAGTGAAAGTTTAATGTGTTTAAGATGAAACGATGAAGCAGCTGGAACCAAGTGTATCTCGTAAGTATGTTAAAAGTATTTGTAGAAGAATATATTGATTGGAAATGTAAAAAGGGAACGGGACTGACCAGATTATTGATACTGCATCAGAGAGTATATTGTAAGTATTAGGAAAGTTCGTTGAATGGCAGGAATAGTGATGTAGCACTGGGGTGGAAATTTAAAAATCTTAAGTTGAAATGGTGAAGAAAATATGATAAAAGGAACTACAGTCTTAAGAGTGTTGCACAGGGTTTTTACGATAAGTGAGGATGATATAAGATATTTTGTTATTCTAATTAGTATAATGTATATAGTATGTGTGTAACTATGGTCATATTGCGAAAATAAGACAGAGTATAGAATCTTAAAAGGTACAAATCGTGTTTTTATTAGTGAGTATGGACATACAATACTTTGGGACGTGGATAAGAGTGTAGAAGAAGGAGAGTAATGATTAAAAGAAATGAAGGATATGAACGTATAATATAGGGAAGTTGGAAATAAATATGTATAGTCTTGAAATGTTAGTAATAAGAAAGAAAGAAATAAATAAAAACAAATGAAAAGAGAATCAAGTAAATGAACAGAGTACAATATAGAAATCGAGAATAATTGGTAAAAATAAAACCAGGTTGCATATGGTGTATCCCTTGGAAAAAAGGAAAAGAAGAAAAATTAAAAATAGCTCAATAGTGGATGCTTCCATCGAGAGTGTGAAGTGTATGTTTAAAAGTGGGTGAAGAATTGTGTTGGGAAATATACCATCGGCTGAGAAGCAGAAGGACGCGAAAAAAAAGAAAATAAGTGGCATTGAAATCCCGCTCGAGCTAAACGCTCAGAATCGCTCCTGGAGGAAGGAACGGTGATGTTGAAGTTTAGCAGAGGCAAGACACGCGAAAGGTGCATTACAATCAGGAACGAGTCGCACCGAATGGCAAGCAGGTTTTCGCTAAGAATCACACACTGTGATGGCGGAGCTCTGGTTGTGGCCCACCTGAGCCACAGAGCCATCGGGAGACACCATCGACGATGCCAACTCCCACACAACAATGAGGAACATCAGTGAAGCACTGACGAGAATATATAGTCCCATACAAAAAGTAGAGGGCTCCCCGGTTAGCCCGCCGCCTTGTGCCCGCGACCTGATAGCTCATGGGATTGAAGTATTATTCTGGACCTGCGACGAAGTTCTCACTATAAAGTAACAGATATATAAAAGGGTAAAGGCGATATTAAGGCTGAGGAAAAACCTTCTTATTCGACTTGTGTCGAATATTCTTAATACTACTATGTTTATTGACACATAGTTATAGTTCCTTCCAGGTTAGCAGTGTAACAATTTCACGTACAGCCTAAAACTATCCAACAGTACGTTTAGAGGTAGGAAAAAGAAAGGTGGATGAAATATATAATTTAAATGATATATAATAAATTAAATAAATTAAATAAAAATTAAATATTATCTCACAAACCTGAGAAATAGTTATATCGCTAGAAGACTTAAATAATTAGTATATAAAACCCCAAGAAGTACCACTCTACTATCGAACAGCTAAGGACATCAATTCATTGATATATTATAGTTAATAATATAGTACTATAACAAATAATAACGCTAAAGATCAACGCTCAAAAAGATCAAATAAATATAAAAATAGCCACTACAGTTTTTTAATGAGGCACAGCAAAGAAAGAGAAGAGAGATAAAAAGATGGAAGAAAGAAGATAAAAAACGACGTAGATAGAAGAGAAAGAACACGACAAGAGGATGAAAACAAGCAGAATGACTGAGAAGCAAAGAAGAAACGAAAGCACCGGGATAGAAAAAGCAAAGACACGACAACGTAAACCCAGAGCAAAAAAAGTCATAGCAAAAGAGAGAAAAAACAGAGAGAAAAAAAACGAGAGAGAATATATGAAAAGGAAAAGTAGATGAACACAGGCTGCTCATCGCTACTGCCCGCATCGCTTGACGCCGTAGAGTACCTGCGCTGATCCCCTGTCCTGCACCGGCATCTCTGCCGCGCCCCTGCTCACCGCGCTGGGCAGCGAGGAGAACGCCGGCCTTCACGAACAATGGGGAAAAAAGAGAAAAGACACAAAAAAAAAAAAAATTAAAGTAAAGGAAGAAAGGAGAGAGACCGAAGAAAGAGTAGACTGAGTAGGAGAGAAGAGCAGCACGAGAGAGAGAGAAAGAGAAAATTATAGATGAAATAAATGAACATAAAAGCACACGATGACACACGCGCTCTCACCATACACAAACGATATAAAATCAAGGAAATTAAATGTCATGTCATAGCTCCTAAGAGTAACTAATCGCCATCAATCAATAACCTAAATAATTAGTATAATAATATATAACTACAGATAAGAAAATAGAAAACGCCCCATAGCAACCTATTACTCAACGAATAAAATTAAATTAGCATAATAGTCTATAAATAATATATACTCTCCCTATGAAATATATATGATAATTGTATCTAAATAATACATAATAGTAATAAAATAAAAATAAATATAATATAAGATATATATTTTAACTGTAAAATATTTAATAATAAAATATATATAATATAATATTATATATAAGATATATATTATTATATATATTAAATAAAAAAGATATGATATATAATAAATTATATGAAATATCAGCAGATAGATAGTCCATCCCCGAATATATTATAAATAAAACACAAATAACCCAAAAAAATCATGAATACCCAAAAACACGGGCACTCTGAAATATACAAAAAAAATATGTAAACTACATTATTTCATTCCAATATTAATTTATGATATTTATAAATTAAAAAAATAATAAGATAATATATAAAAAAATAATAAATAATATATATATATAATATATATATATATATATATATATATATATTTCTTAAAAAGGGATTAAGAGAAATCAATGTTCTAGATAGGATTGGACTTGCATACACCATAAAAAAATAATTCCGCAACCGAACACCGCAACCGTCATACAACCGCATCAACCAGCCACCCGACACACGCAACGCGACACCCGCACACACGCACTAACGCAACCGCGTCCGCACACATGAGCCACGCATAAGATGAAACGCAACAATAATGATGCCGTTATCACCAGTTTACCTCCCAGGTGATAGTACACCGCAAAACCAAGAATGAAATAAAGCTCTGATAAATAATACTGATTCTTCGGTTGGGATTACACCTATATTCAAAGAATTGCTCACATACACAGATGATTCTTTTATATATATATCTCAAACCTCAATAAAAAATAATTAAATAAAAAATCTCATAAATATTTTAAGTTGACAAAATAAAATAAAACCGCATAACCACTAAATTAGTGGAAACCTTCTGTTATTGCTCTTAAAATCGATATTTTGTATTACATTCTATTGAATATTATTGGATTTAGGTACAGTGGGCCATGCTGGGTAAGCATAACTAAGAAGCTCCATTCAGAACGGAAGCGTTTTATGATATGTCTAGCAATTAGAACCGATTATACCAATGTAAAAATATTCTCCTGGTAGGAGAAATTAACACACTGTAACAAGACACTTCACTTGCAAACGGATAAAAGACAAGAATACTAATAAAAACCTGCAGACATACCAAAAATGACCTCTAGGTATATTTTATATATAACCACATTTTTTTAATTTAACCTGTAATAATCATTCAAAATTATAAAAATCTAAAGCCGAGTTAAAATTTCAGCTTATTTAATGATTCTATCAACACGTCAAGTAAAAATGTGATTGAAACTTAATGGTTAATAGAAATTAAATTAGAAAGAATTATATGATTTATAATGGTGTTTTTTTTTTTTTTTTTTTTAATCTCAAATAATATGATTAAATCTAATATACTATATGGCTTTATCAAAAATCACATATTGTATTTTATTAAAAAAAAAAAATTAGTATTTATTAAATTTATTAAAATTTAAATTCAATCTGTGTAAATAACATCAAAATAAAAAGAATAAGAAATTATATGCACGCATTACCAAATATGATCACTAGTAACACGGGCTATTAGATTTATGGCAAATTTACAGGCTTTCATACTTTCTAAAAATAAAAACTACTTATATATAATAATTAATAGAATAATCTTACAACTAACTATCGCTCAATATAACAAGACTAATTAGCCAAATATCCTGAATAAGATTGAATTATACGCTAAAACAATTATATATCAAACTAAAAACACTATACTATGGCTATAATTAACACGTACACAAACGACACACTACAAAAAAAAAAAAACAATCTAAATACTGATATAAAATAAAATAAATATAAAAAATATAATATATATATATATATATATAAGTACATAATATATATAGCATATAAAATATATATATAAAATTAATAAATAATAAAAATGTGTGTACATAAAATATGTAAAATTAATATATATCTGATAATATATAAAAAATATAATTAATAACTAAATATATAAAGATATTAATACTATAAATAATTTATAATATTATAAATAATAAGATATATATATATATATATATGTATATAAATTAATTAAGAAATTGTATTATATTATACAAAGTATACAATATAATATAATATAATGTAATAGTATATAATATTAATAATAGTACAACCAACTACCACTACATCAGAAATTTAAATAAAGGTATACAATAAAATAATAAAATATAATAAAATATAATCAGCCATACTACCTACAAACCTCTACAGCAAATCCAATATAACTATATACGCTAACGCAAAATAATATAATAGATATATTATATAGAATTAAAATACCATAAAGAAAAGTATCACAGTAACTAGATATGTATAATCATTAAAATAAAGATAACACCAACAACATGTATAAATTTACAAACTAAACATAACACACACACATATACAAAGGCACATATGCCTCACACTAGTAGCTCACTACGCTACATTTATTTTAAAGATCAAAAAAGACATAGTGTAACATAGTCATCAGTTATAGCTACCGCTATTTTAGCTAATAAAAACCAATGAATCAATCAATATGCCCCAATCAACTTATCACCTCGCAATGATACAAAATCAAGAAATAATAAGATAACGCACACTCATTACGTACGTCAAGTCGTATCCCTTCATTTATATCGCTTCCAACCAAGCAATTACCAAATAAAACATCAATGAAACACAGTGGTGTCGGTTTTTTCCCCTTAAAAAAAAAATTTGGTGTAACCACGATATACTTTCTGTACTGATAGGATTTGAATAGCTTATTCTAAATTTATTGGCAAAAAAAATGTTGTTGGTGTAGCAGGAAAAATACCCTCACCATACTTGCATGTTGTTTGTTTTTGGTAGCCTATATTTCCTCATTGGCAAACTCACCTATCAAGCTTAAAATTCGGATGACACACCTAAAGTATGATAAGCAGAATAATGTTAATCTACAATATTAATCAAATAATGTAATAGAATTAAAGTAAATTTGGGTTACATAAATATTAATAAAATATAATAATAATCACAATAATAAAAACACTAAAGTATTAAATATAAAACCGAGATTAAACATACTTTATTAAAAAACAATAAAGGAAACAAGAGAAAATTAATAATGATATAAAATAAGCATATGAAGAATAATATAGTTATATCAAATTTATACTCAGTACCCACTGAAACACTCAACTACTCACTTAAATACACCAGAAGCCGTTAAACTCAATAGTCACTTCCACCATAAGCTACAAGATCTACCTATTGTCAACACGCTAAGTACAACTAATATGTAAACCGAGTAAAAATAGATCAAAGATTACCAAATACATCTAAGAGTATAAGAAAAAAAAAATAATAATAAAAGCCTAATAAAATTACATATAAATAATAACAAAAACTATTATAAATTATTAAATTATAAGTAGAAAATAATAATATAAACATAAAATAAAATATGATATGTCCGTACCCAACCTGAGACATATTTCAGCATCTCATTTATCACCAACTCAAAATCAATCATACTTCCATACCAACTCTGGTTTACTTATTAATGCTTCAGTCCTTTATGTGTGGCATTGCATATTCACATTTCCTCTTCTCACTACAGCTATGGATTCATCGCTGTGCTCTGCATCCAGTTCCATATCCAGTTCCATATACTATCGATTGGATGGATCCCGCCGAACATTTTTTCTTGTGTTTTAAATCATTTAGACTATTGTTATTTTCCTAATATTACTTTAAATTAATCATTAACAAGTTCCTCGTATGAAAAATAAAGCAAAAAAATTGGAGGGAAAACTGAAACATTTTATTCTCTAATAACTAAGAGCTTTCACGAGATCACTAAGAAAATAAAATCTATATTATATATATATAAATAATATATGTATATATAATATAATATATACTTAATATACTATATATTGATATATATATATATTATATATATATATAAAAATGAAATAGTACTATATAAAGATATGTTTGCCATATTTGTATATTAGATCATTCATATAATATGTATCTACATATATATATATAGTATTTATAATATACATTATATATATATATCATCGAGTGTGGACTCAGTGGAACCGAAAACATGGGGACCGGCACTTCAATAATATATATATATATATGAATATATATATATATATTATATATATATATATAGTATACTATATATATATATATATTAATATTATAATATTATATATATAATATAATATTATATATATATATAAAAAACATAGTAATAGTATTATATATATATACTATATTTTGTAACAGTGTGACAATGTTTATAATTTCCCTACTTATTTGTTCTGCTAGTTCAACGCTGGTAGGAATTATTAAATAAATAGAAAAGGGATTTTCGTGAATTTATATATATACATGACACGATTTCCTATTTTCAGGTGAGTTAAAACACACATTTAGTTAAAAAGACTTGACTATAATATAATTTTAACAATACAAGTCTACTGAATTCCAAAAACTACAAATAATTTAAATTTTCTATAAAAATTCGTACCCAACGAGATACAACCCACTACATAATTTAAAACGTGACGAAGTAAAGATTCTTCTCTGTTAACCAAATGCTATTATAGTCCTCTACCATACCTCGTCCGTTACAGGCAATCTACACCTTAGAACAAACACAATCGGTCTCAAGAGTCACGAATCTTACTACTCTCCTTTTTAATCCTGCCTGATTGTTGCGTGAATCACAAAACCTTGAACCGTACCGTCTGAATTATAATTCATCGTAGTGGTCCATAAGTTCAGCTATCACAAGACAACCATACGTAATATGTATTCTCTAATGTGTTTTTATTCAGACCACAGTATTCATTCATGAGGGTAAAAGGATGGGGCTACATGCTACCTATGCCAGATTTGAGTCTAAACCCTAGACTGATTGACCAGAGATTTGGCAATGGTTGCCTAAAAAAGTGCTGCCTATGACCTCCAGAAATACAGCCCCTCTAATCACACTTAAAATCATTACGTGCTCGATACTATGAACTTTAGCGCTGCCCCCGCATGAGGTTCCCCAAATCTGCGCGACTTTTCCTCTTCGCTTTTCTTCACACCTTGGGCAATAATCCTAAAAGGTTCTCAAAATTATAGTAAATTTTTATGATATCAACTCTCCTCTCTCTCATCTCTATCATACTACTCTCTCACCTCCTCTTCTATCTTGCTCTCTCTCTTCTCATCGTCTCTCTTCTTTCTACAATTCTTCATCTCCTCTCTCCTCTCTGCCATCAAAATAATTCTCGTCTCTTCTCCTCTCTACTCTCTCCTCGAAATATACTATATATATATATATAATATAGTAACTAATACAATGTTTGCATTTATTTGCAATAAGATAAAGATGCATTTCATTAACTAAGTCAATTTAGTATTTTTATAGTAATATTAAAACCTTTCAAAATATAAACTAATGATATAAAGTTAAATATATAAAATATAATATATATATTATTAAATATCGTATTTTTTATAATTTTATAATTTTCTTAAAGAATAAAAAAAATGATAATTTCATATTATTTATTGTTCATCTATAATAATTGACAAAACGGGCGTATAACTCTAGCTTACGAAGTAGACGTTTGCCAATTTCTGCACTAGAGGATGAGATAGTTATTTTAAGATATAATCGCCTCGAGTAAGGAGGCTTTGTGGGAAAAACTCCTCAGAGATAAATTAGGACAAACATAAGAATTAAGGTTTCTTTTAGTTTTAGCATACAATGACAACAAAAGTATATAATAGCATAATATAATTATAACGCTCATCTAGTAGGCACAAATCGAAATGGCTCCAGTCAATGCTTTTCATATGAAAAAAACTAAACTAAGAAAAGCAAAAATAAATAGATTTTTAATGTAACAAATTAAGCGCGTCCTCATGATTATAACAATTTAAACATGTATTACTATTCCCTAGAACTATCGGTATTAATAATTTCCTATTACAATTAGTATTACTTTCTATTTATCTATTTTAAGTAGTGGTAGGCCCGGACACTCCTGTGCTTCCCCAACCCGTTTATAAGCCGCTGCCTGCATTATTATATATAATGGTGTGATAATTCGTTTCCAGTAGCGACAATTACTATCATCAATGTTCGGCATATCTCAAAACTACCAATAAACAGGCTCACAGGGAAAAGGACGACATTACATTGCTTGGAATTTCTGGTCATTATTTAGGCGAATCCTCGTAAAAAAAAAAAAAAAAATTAAAAAGAAAACAAAATAAAAAAACAAAACTACAATAGCTACAGCGAAAAAAGGAATACATTTTTGGAATCCCTGGTAAAAAAATATTTCATTTATGAAATTGTAAAAAGAAAATAAAAAATTAAAATAATATATTTGCTAATAATTATCGAAGTAATATTTTTAGAGCGAGCCTATTTAGAGACCTTTTATTGGTTACTGGTTAAAATAAATAGGACTTTTCTATTTAAATTTTGCTTTTTTTTCTATTTACTAAAGAATCAGCCAATGGGAGGAGCTTGATCCAGCTCCGGAAGTCAGGCCTCAAGGAGGTCATCTCGCGCTTGAAGGGGTATCTACGGGGGTAGACTAAATATCCCTCCCTCCCGGGGGAGGTGTCTCCGGATATCCCCAGCTACTTTGGTATTTGCGAGGTGTCGCGGCGCGGCTGTCCTCCCGACCCCCATCACCCTTGTACGGGAAGTATGTAAACCGTATCCCCCCTTGTTCCCCGTCGACTCGAGCACCCTACATTGCCGTGTTAATACCTTTACAAATAATGACATATAATATATATATTTTGTCCCCTGCTTCCTAAAAAAAAATAAGCCAATATTAATTTATTTGTTCCTATTTTCTATGTACATATTTTCTAACTAAAATTTGACAAGATTCAAAAAATGTTTATTCCTTCGCTTGGTCAGCTATTGTAGTTTGTTAGCATATGTTTTTTTTTGTGTTTTTTTTTTTTTTTTTTTTTTTTTTTTTTTTTTTTTTTACAGTTTTCCGCCAATAACATTTTGCCAGGATTCCAACTTTGTATTCCTTTTTCCTGTAAAGATACCGAAAGTTTTTGAAGATAATGGATGAAGATTTTTGTTTCGCCTGCTAAATTCCAAATATCACCTTAAAAACAACAAAAAATCTCACAACTTTTGTCTTTAAGTGTAAATCAAAGACTATTATAATAAGTGAGCTTCTACACATATTATTTAAGAATACTTAAAATTTTTTGGCTTCAGATTATATTTAAATTCTTACTTAACTAAGACTTATTAAAATTAATGAATTTCACTCACTAAACGTTATTGTTATATTATTTCACCGGTTAACCATAAAAGGACTAAAAGGCTCGAAAAAGAATAAATAAAGTACATTTCATCATAATTCAAACTTTCCAAAATATATGTCTCTTCAATACACTAGCTATCTAAACTAATTAACAGATAAAAAAAGTTCTTAAAATCATCAATTTAATAAAACAACTCCAGAAAAGTGTGATCACAAAAGTTCGCTCTTGGCTCTCTTGGTGAGTGTCATTTCAATCAGAATTATAGATTTTATTTATTTTTAATTCAAATAAATATAATCTAGAAAGAATCTTTTTTTCTCAGCCTTACACTGGATGCTGAACATCAACAAGAGCCCGTTAAAATCAAACTTCTACAATTTAACGTATCCTACAATTATTCCTCCTATAAATATATTCTTCAAACTCGGCATATACACCCCAAAAAAATATCGCCTCCAACTCCATTCAAAACTTTGAGTCTCCACGGCTAACCTATATTATCAGAATCAGCAAAAATATCCACAGTCATATTTAAAAGTAAATTTAAATTTACTTTCTAGAACATACATCTCAGAGTTCATCTACTACCACCTCTAGAAAGAGCTTATTACATGACACTTATCTTGGCATCACATCAAACAAACACAATTATTGAGAGGCATTTCAATATCAAAATAATATCTTGTCCAACGTTTAACACACCCCCCTAAAAAAACTAATTAAACAAGTACAATGTTTACGATGGACTTTAGGGAGCAAATCTAAATTTTTTATGTTAACATTATCATTATTTTTTTTTCAAAATAACCGCTTAAAAATCACCCTTTTTTTCTATACTTAGAGTGTAAGGTAAAGTGTTTACCATTAGGTTTAACTAGGTTCTCGGATTAAACTTTTTCTTGGAAAGAAAGAAAAGTTTTTTTAATTGTACTGGTTTAAGATTTCCTTAAATTTTTTTGTACAAAATGAATAAAAATAAATAAAAATATTTATAAAGAGTTTTTTAAGACTCATTAAAACTTATTAGCCATACCATTTATTATATATATATGTAAATACATTTTTTTTTGGCGTTCGTGCACAGGATTTACCACGGCCTAACTGGGTTGAAAAATTACCTTCATGGGTGGGTCCTGGCTCATTTTAAATGTAAAGGAATTTAAAAGTCAAGTCTATAACTATTATATACTATTAGTATATATATATAGATATATATATATATATATATTATATATATATTATATATAGATATATATATACATATATTATATACATCACGCTCGCTCACTTCCGACCCATCGCTCCTATCCCATCTACTCCTCTACTATCACACCTATTATATCAATGTCGCCAACTACTCGCGGCGCGCTGCTCTATCCCACTTGTCCTCTCTCCTCTCTACTACCCCATGTACGGACAATCGCACGTCAGTCTCAGTGTGTACTATATCATACCATCAATCTACCGGCGCACATCACCTCAGTACACTACACCCTCTATCTTCCACTCACCTGCTATTATTAGAACTATTTTATTTTTATATTACTTTGAGTCAGTGTACAGGACCCACCACGCTCACAGAGAAGCGGAACACTGGGTTGAAAAAAAAAACACCATGGGCCCGCGAGCAAAGCGAGCGTATAAACGCAAGCTCATAAAATTACAAGAAATGAATATTCAGTCAATTAAAAACTTAATATCAGAAATCTAAACAAGGCTAGTACATCCTTGCATTCATAAAATCCTAGTATTACGCTAACAAAAAATCATTATTATGAAGTAATATTCACTTCTTGTAGAAACAAGAAAAATTAGTTACTACGTAAAATGGAAGATTCGGAAATAGACCTATGAGATAATCTTTCGACACGGCGCCTAATGCGCTCTATCGATACGCTACAATGTCAATATTCCGGGACACAGAATGAGCACGGGTCCGGGCGTGCACTAATGGAGCGCTCAGACGGCCATGCAGAGACACATCAATAACGCCAAAGATCTCAATGAGCCGGCCGCTGCGTTGAACATCGATCTTACCTTATCCGGTAGCTAAGACTTCGACAAAATTTGAAAATGGGAGGGTTCCGTAACATATAGTGACTGAGTGATGTTAGTGTAGGCCAATACGGAGTACTTATGCAAGTATCCATCCGTGTAAAAGCGTTTTGCGTCGGTAGGAGAAGGACCACTCCCACGATGATCGTCTTAGTATATTTCTAAGTTTCGCTCCTCTCTAGTCCACTCGTCCAACGCTCTTGCCAATTAAGATCGACAAACCTTAGCTCGGAGAGCAGAATTCGCTATCTTCATTACGTCAATAGTAGTAATCCGCTCTCCGATGGGAGTAGCCTTGTCGAATGGGCAGCCGGGAGGCCTTTACCTGGAACAGCTCCGAGAATTGACGGTGGCCATTTTGCCTCTGTCAGCCCGATTTCATTCCAGTTTTACCCCTTACATGAGAAGCGCGCGCTCACATAAAGATAATTTGCTTATCTTACGGGAAGTTGAGCAGCCAAGAGAAATTGCTGCGCAGCAAATACCGTTTGTGTTTTAGAATTAAGGGCAGTTTAAGCGCGCTTGAGCGAAATCTGAATATTAATGACATTTTAAGATTGATCTTTGGTTAAGCGCGATTAAGAATATCCCGAGTAACGCGCCAACACTTCCATTTATAAGCCATTATAATTCTGCTGTGGAAGAATTGAAGCATGCGGGAGTGAGAGATTATTGGCGAAAGGTTGAGACCAGGAAGGACAGGCAGATGCGCACCACACTGTTTCACCGGTTTTTTAGCAGCCATCAGTAAAATTACTTGGGGGAAAGTTAACTCATTCATTTAACTTGTTGGAATGATGACAGTTAGCACGGATATGCTCGTGATACTAGTACGAGTCAGAATGTTGATGTGGAGAAGAGGAGTCAGAGCGCGTATTAAATATTTTGAGGGCAATTAGGCTGTGGTTGGAGGAAAAGGTAAACTGGATGGATGAGGCGAGGGAGCGAGCTGTAGGGAAGAAAAAATCTCGTGAGAGAGGTTTTGGTAGGAAATGGCTGGAAACAATTTAAATCCTTGAGTGGATGTTAAAGCGACTAATCTTGAGTGCGCTTAGGGTCTTACATGTGAGGGTATGTTGTGTTACCTGTATTAATGCATAGAGTGAAACTATGGTCTGAGTAATAAGAGGTATAGATCTAAGGTACAATGTTGTTCAGATGTCGAATCCTTTCAGTTTCGTTATGGAGAAATGCGAGCACCTTTTTTATGGTAAAGGTGCATATTAAGGATGTATAGAACCTTGTGTTTCGCACAATGCCAGTTTAATGGGAATGTCTAAGGCACCTCCTGCAGAATCTGTATATGAACAATCTTAGGGGCGTCAGTTAAAGTGTGTTGCAAGAGCGAGCAAGGGACTGATAATTGGTTTGAAAAAACTGGAGTAAGGGGTAATAATAACATTCATTAAAGTGAAATTATTATATGGCCACATTGATGATGATATCATCCTATATGCGACTGTGAGATGTGATGTGTTGTAGGAAGAAAAGGTAAAGGTCAGCATCCACTAATTGGCGATTTCAAATAACATTATCGAAAGACGATAACATTAGCACACTCGGGAGAGAACATAACTCTAGGTAACCTATTGGGAAGGCATCGAGATGTGATAGCATCTGATGAGCGGTGTGGTTATATTCGGCCTCGTTATTGCTAGTAGAGATGGTGCGACAAATGATCGATTGGGAATCCAGCGCAGTTTTCGAATAGCCAGGGAGTTAATGGCGGCTGAGAGGCGACCCAATGAGAGAGGTAAATCAGTGGAAATTGCATGGTCCACTGCAGTAAAGGATATAATGTCTATTGACACAGGAAGGAGAGGTAATTCTAGTATGCTTAGCAGCTGCTTGCGTCGAAGTTATTCATAAGGTAGCAACCCTAGGGCAATAGAGAGTATATAGACGTTAAATCCGGGCACTGTGCGGAAATGTCAGCGCCCCACCAGCATATTTTTGGCCATGGCCTCGAAGAGTATCTCGATAGGCAAAGTGGTATATCTGAGGAGAGTTATACGCTTATTAAGTAGTGATATGCGATTGTTGACTCCAACATCTCTC
>JABUQX010037229.1:27500-33381 GCA_015478945.1 Trachelipus rathkii | reverse complement strand
TATAATTATATATATATTAATTATATATATATATATATATATAGATTATAATATATATATATAATATATTATATATATATATATATATATATATAGTTTTATTTATTTAATCCTAATCTACCGTATATGTATTAATTATATATAATTAGATATAATAAATGGTAAATAATATCGACAATGTATATATATATATATAATATATATTATAAATATAATATATATATAATATACTATGTAATATATATATATATATATATATATATATATATATATATATATATATATATATATATATATATATATATATATATATATATATATATATATATATATATATATATATATATATTAAAAGTAGTGATGGACCAGTTTGACCTCCTCCACCCTTTTCGATATGAAGGAATAGAGTTATAGGTCTGAAACTTGGAATATAATCTATATATGGGATAAGCTCGAATCCGTGTAAATTTCAAGTCGGTGGGATGTATATAGAGGGGGGTCACCCCCGAGAGCGTAGCCGCTACGCCCGCGTTTATACCCTTTTGGCTTTCCAAACCCGAGATTGAGTTAAGCCTAACGAGAGTTAGGCTCGAGCGTGATGACGTAATCTCGTCGGAGACGAGATTACGTCAGCGCGTGAGCGCGTGCGCGTGCGCATACACATACACATTATTATTATTATTAGTATTATTATTATTATTACGTCGAAGATTCGATTTCCGAAGGAAATCGAATCTGAGTCGAAAAACGATTCCTGTAAGGAATCGTTTTTTTTTTACGCACTCCGACTTTGCCGTCCGCCGCGGTTGCTTCTTCGCATCCGGATCTGACTCCGACTTTGATTGCCCGCCTGCCTCAAGGAACTTATCGTATCGTGCTAAAATTTGGAGGGTGATTAGATGATGAGGTAACCTCATTGTATACGAAGTTATGTCCCCAAAGGGGGACCCCACCCCATAAAAAAAATTAAAATTGATCGTATAAAGCTGAAATTTGGTGAGAGGATTCAGAGTGTAATTTCTAGAAAGACTTGGTATTGGATTCTGAGGAGTTGGCCCGGCCACCGGGTTGGAGCCGTTGCGGTTGCAATTGTAATTAAACAGTCGTAATAACAACATGTTGGTGTGCTTATATATATGTTATTGGGTCTGTAGATTTCGAAAATAATGGTTTCAGAACCATCAAGAAAAAAAAATAAATATAAATAAATAAATAAATAAAATTTCTTACTCTTTTTATGTTTATAACTTACAAATTTACGTTTTTACATACCCTAAATCAGTAAATCAGTAAATCAACCCACCCAACCTACATATCTGTCCATCTGTGATCCATTGATCTATTGATCTATTGATCTATTGATCTATTGATCTATTGATCTGTTGATTAAGGTCAAATTTTTACTAAAATTGTCATGTTTTACATACCCTAAATCAGTAAATCAGTGAATCAAACCATCCAACCTACCCTCCTGTCCCATCATGATCTATTGATCTATTGATCTATTGATCTATTGATCTATTGATCTATTGATCTATTGATCTATTGATCTATTGATCTATTGATTAAGGTCAAATTTTTTACTAAAATTGTCATGTTTTACATACCCTAAATCAGTAAATCAGTAATCAAACCCCATCCACCCTACCCTCCTTCCCCCATCAATGATCTATTGATCTATTGATCTATTGATCTGATTGATCTATTGATCTATTTGATCTATTGATTCAAGATTTTTTACTAAAAATTGTCATGTTTTACATACCCTAAATCAGTAAATCCAACTACCCTCCAGCCACCCTACCTACCCTCCTGTCCATCATGATCTATTGATCTATTGATCTATTGATCTATTGATCTATTGATCTATTGATCTATTGATTAAGGTCAAATTTTTACTAAAATTGTCATGTTTTACATACCCTAAATCAGTAAATCAGTAAATCAAACCATCATCCAACCACCCTCCTGTCCAGTTGTGATCTATTGATCTATTGATCTATTGATCTATTGATCTATTGATTCAAGTCAAATTTTTTACTAAAATTGTCATGTTTTACATACCCTAAATCAGTAAATCAGTAAATCAAACCACTATCCAGCCACCCTCCTGTCCATTCTTGATCTATTGATCTATTGATCTATTGATTCAAGTCACATTTCGAGTATCATTTTGGATAAACATAACATAAAATCAAGTTCTTTATACAAAGATCATTCAATATATGTTGACGTAACAAAGTTTCCACATTAATAAAAGCTTACTTAGCATCATCTGAACTATGAATATAACCCACAACGACAAACCTAACACATCTTAAACAGGAATAAATGGTTAACGTTAACAAAGTTCCATACTTAACAACAGTAAAGTAACTAACATAACACCCAAAAACGTAACTTATTCACACTTTGTCAAACATGTCTCTAACATAACAATGTTAATTTTCATTAACAAGTAATATTTAACAAAATTTATCATAACCTAATGTAATTATTCATACAACCAGCGAAGTATGCTAACGTAACAAAGTTCTCACATTAATAAAGCTAACATAACTGCTAGAACTAAGAATATAATACACAACGACAAAGGCTGGACACATCTTTAAGCAAGAATAAATTGCTAACATTAACAAAATTCAAACTTATAAACAGTAAAAGTAACTTAACAAGGCATACCAAAAAACATAATCCATTCACACTTTATCAAACATATCACCAACATGACAATATTCAATTACATTAACCATAGAATATTTACCAAAAATTATTCATAACCTACCTAACCATCATTAATACCTAACAGATAAAGATAAACAAAGTAAAGTTTTACCCTCAGTAAAGCTAAACTATGAACATAACAAACTTAACACACAACAACAACCAGACGAATAAACAGCTATCACTAACAACTTATTCAATAAAGCGAACATACGAGGGAAGTAAAACCCAAATAGTAGCAAACATAACAAAGTTTTATCCAAACATAACATTAAAATAACAAAGTTTAAACCAAACATAACATAAAAATAAGTTCTTGAATAAAATTCATAGTAAATTTTAATAGTTTACTGATTTTAAAGCTGTTAACAGGAAATCAGTTAATCAAACCACCAGTCTCCCCGTGCCCCTCCCTACCCATCCCGTCCATGACCTTTTATTCTATTGATCTATTGATCATGTTCATATTTCGAGTGTCATTTCGACTAAAACATAACGCAAAAAAATAAGTTTTGTATACTAACCGCGAAAGACGCGTAACCGTACAAAGTTTTGACATTAATAAAGCTAACATAACATAACCTGAATTAAGAATATAACCTACAACGACAAACCTAACACCACCACACGTACGAATAAACTACTAACATTAACAAAAATTCCATACATAACACGCGCTAAAGTACCCTAGCACAGCGTAAAAACTAACCTACTTCACACTTTTCAGCATCAACTCTACATATCAAATTGTTCATTTTACATTAAACGCTATGATTACGTTCGCATTTGAGGTATCATTTCGGATAAACATAACACAAAAATGAGTTCTTTAATATTACTAAACCAAGAATTATATGCTAAATAACAATGTGGTCACATTAATAAAGCTAAACATAGCATCATATAACTAAGAAATAAGTACAACACGACAAACTTAACACAACTACGCACTAATAAAACAGTTAACATTAACAAAGTTCCACACTTAACACCAGTAAAGTAACTAGCATTCCTTACAAAACGTAACCTATTCCAACTTTTTCCAAGCATATCTCTAACATATAAACTAAGAATAACATTGACACAGAAATATTTAACAAAAAATTTATCATAAACCATGTCTAATTATCATACAGACCAACGAAAAAGCAAACATAACAAGTTTTATCCAAACATAACATAAAAATGAGTTCTTTGAATAAATATAGTAAATGTAAAGTTTACTGATTTTAAAGCAGTAAATCAGTAAATCAGTAAATCAAACCCTCAACCCCTCCCTACCCCTCCCTACACCATGGCCTTTTTGATCTATTGATCTATTATTCAAGTCAATTTTCGAGTATCATTTCGACTATAAACATTACACAAAAATAAGTTTTTTATATACTAACCTATCGAATATATGCAAACGTAACAAAGTTTTTACATTAATAAAGCGTAACATAACATAACCTGAACTAAGAATATAAGTACAACGACAAACCTAACTACCATACGTACGAATAAACTTACTAACATTAACAAACTTCGCACTTAACAACAGTAAAGTACCTTAACACTTCGTACAAAACGTAACCTATTCCCACTTTTTTCAAGCATATCTCTAATATATCAATGTAATTTTACATTTACATCGTAATATTTTAACAAAATTTAGCATAAAACCGCGGTTCTAATCAGCATTACTGACAGCGAATAATCCCTAACGTAGCCGAATTTTTACATCAAACTTCGTAATATTAAACAAAAAATTTCATCATAACCTCGTCTAATATCATAATCCCCAACGAATAACTGCAAAGACAACAAAGTTTTTAAACAAACATTAAAAATAAGTTTATATATACTGACCTACGAATATATGCTTAATCAACAAAGTTTTAACATCAATAAATCTAACATAGCATCACCTGAACTAGAATATAATGTTACAAATGCAAACTTAAACATACCAGCGTATGAGATAATCCTTAAATCGATGGAAAAATTTCCCCTACTTATCAATGGTAAAGTAGCTAACAGTTTCATTACAAAATTCCCTACTTATCAAAAGGTAAAGTAGCTAACAGCTTCATACAATACTCGATATGCTACCACTTTTCCGCATATCAGGCAAACAGGTAAAGACTTTATCTAAAACAAAAATCCCTCAACAACAGTGACCCAATCTATCAAAGATTACCGGACATCGTGAACTATGAATGACACTATCCATCATCAAAAGTGTCATTCGTCTAACGAGTATAACATCATTTGAGCTATGAATAAACGTAGACATTAGCAAAATTCTCAGGCAAACCTAACATTACTCAACCAAAACTTAACCTAGGCTCACGTTTTTAACACATCATCGTCAGTTAACAAAGTAATATCTTACAAAACTAATCATTTCTCTAACAAATCAGCGTTAATCTCACACAGTAATAGTAATATTTAAAATAACGTACCTAACTTACGAATAAACAGTTTCATAACCAAGAGTATCTAAAGCATTACATCACCTTGAGAGAAAACCCAAAAAAAAAAAAAAAAAAAAAAAAAATCAAAAAAAAAAAAAAATGGGGAATGCGGCCAATGAAAAGGGTGTGAATCCTGAGAGGTGGATCACCCCGAAGGGGTGTAAGCGGGTTTTACCCCTCCGAAGGAGGGGTAAGGCCTCAGCCCTTGATTTACTGATTTACGGAACGTTAGCTACTTTACCATTGATACGTAGGGAATTTTCATGATGTTAAAGGATTATTCATTACGCTTGGTATGTAAGTTCTGCATTTTGTACATTTATATTCTTAGTTCAGGTTATGATATGTCGGCTTTATTGATGTTAAAACTTTGTTGCGTAAGCATATATTCGTAGGTCAGTATATAAAGAACTTATTTTTATGTTTGGTTAAAACTTTGTTTCTTTGCAAGTATTCGTTGGGGATTATGATATTTAGACGAGGTTATGATGAATTTTTGGTTAAATATTACGAAGTTGATGTAAAAATTTCGGTACGTTAGGATTATATTCGCTGTCAGTATGCTGATTAGACCCGGTTATGCTAAATTTTTGTTAAAAATATTACGATGTGTAATGTAAAATTAGCATATGATATATTAGAGATTATGCTGAAAAAAGTGGGGAATAGGTTACGTTTTGTACGAAGTGTTAGGTACT
>JABUQX010037229.1:15000-20000 GCA_015478945.1 Trachelipus rathkii | reverse complement strand
TATGTAACAATTCTTCTTCAATATAATATATATATGTAATAATATAATATATAATGTAATATATGTAATAATAATAACATATAATAATATATATGTATATGTAATAATAATAATAATAATAACAATAATATACCATATATGCCATATATAATAATAATAATAGCAACAACAACAATAACAACTATTTAACTATCTATAACAATAATAATAATGATAATAATAGTAATATATAATAATATATATATAGTAACCAATAATATAATAATAATAATAATAACCTTAATAATACATGTATAATATAATAATAATAGCAACAACAATAATAACTCTTGCCTGTATTTCTCACTCTCACCATCCTCCTGTAGGCGTATGCGCCTGTCAGCTGTCTTGCACGAAGCTCCTCCATCGCCGTCGATCATCGTAAACTCTTTCCTCCTCCACCTCCTCCATAGTCATCCCCCTCCTCTCCACAGCTCTCTCTACACCATCCCTCCACCTCATCCTCGGCCTCCCCACTCCTCTCCTTCCCTCCGGCTGCCACTCATAATACCTTTTCGCACACCTATTTGCTTCCATCCTCCTCACATGTCCGAACCATCTTAACTGTCCTCTCTCCACCAGTTCTAATATACTCTCCACTCCCAACACCGCCCTCACGTCATCATTCCTCCTCCTATCCAATCTTGTCACCCCCAATATCAATCTTAATACTTTCATTTCGCATGCCTGTACTTTACTTTTAGCTTTTGTGTTTAGTGTCCAAGCCTCATGTCCATATGCTAATATGGGCCTCATAATGCTGGTATATATTATTATTTTGACTTTCCTCGGTATATTACGGTCCTTTAGCAAAGGGTACAACGACGCAAGTGTCCCATTAAACTTTCCAATTCTATGGTTCAACTCCTGAAACATATCATTTCTTACTCCACTATACACTCCTAAATATTCAAACTGTTCCGTCTGTTTCAGTACTTCCCCTCCAATTCTATATTCAACTCCTCCTGCTCCCTACTCACCATCATAACCTCCGTCTTCCCCCTATTGATTTTCATTCCCTTCTCAAATAGAACCTCGTCCCATGCCACTATAAACCTCTGCAGAGCCTCCCTTGACTCCGAGATCAACGCCAGATCATCCGCGTATCCAAAGATCTCTCCACCCACCCTTTCCTGTACCACCTTGCCACAATAGTCCATAAACGTTATGAACAATATTGGGGAAAGTACACTTCCTTGTTTTACACCTGTTGTTATTCCAAACCAACTACTATCATCCATCTGTGTTTTCACCTTGCAACAGCTGTCCACATACGTGCTTTTTATAGCTCTTATCAGTTTAGTAGGCACCTCATACTCCCTTTTCCCCAGGATCCTCCACAATATCTCCCTCGGAACACGGTCGAACGCCTTTTCTAAATCGATAAAGACCAAATATGCTTTCCGGTTAAATTCATAAGTCTTTTCACACATCATCTTCAGTGCAAAAACCAAATCAATTGTTGATCTTCCCGGTCGAAAACCATGCTGCCATTCATCCAGTTTATGTTCAACTGTCTCCCTCAATCTTATCTCCAATATTCTCTCGTACACCTTTGCAATATGTGGCATCAAAGCAATTCCCCTGTAATTTTTACAGTCGGTTTTATCGCCTTTCTTATATATAGGACACAATACCGATTTATTCCAATCCTCCGGTGTTTTCCCTTCGTTCCAGCACTTGTTCATTACTTCCGTCATCCACAAAACACCCCCTTCACCAGCTCCTCTCAATATCTCCACAGGCAGCATATCCTCGCCTGCTGCCTTACCGTTTTTCATCTTTCTCATCGCTTGTTCCACCTCCTCAGGTACAATCTGCCAATCCCCCCGCTCTTCCAACGCCACATGTCGTTCTTCCCATTGTTCCTCTTCTTCTATTATGTTATTCGGGATATTCAGCAGCTGTTCGAAATATTCCTTCCACCTTTCGCTAATATCGGACGGGCTTGTTAATAATGTTCCATCTTCATTTTTTATTGCATAGGATGGCGGGGCAGAGCCCTTTCTATAGTTTTTGCAATGTTGTAGATTAGCTTTCTCGTCCCCTAAAGTTCTTCCTCCAATTCTCCTCCTATTATTTCTCCCTTTCTCTTCTTTTTATCTGCTCAGCTTCTCTTCTCGCTTCCACATATTCCTCCCTCTCTTCCACTCCTCTCGTCTTTATCCACCTTTTAAAACATTTCATTTTTCTCTTTACCGCCGTCTGAACTTGTTCAGTCCACCAAGGAGTTTGTTTCTTTTTTCTTCCATGAATTGTTTTCACTTTCACAACATCCTCAGACACCTCCCACAGGGCGTCCCTCAATGCTCTCCAACTCTCGTCCACCTCCGCATCCATCACCACATTCCTCCTTTTACCCTCCATTTCCCTCTTAAATTTTTCTCTACATTCCGGCTCTCGCAACTTTTCCACCATGAATCTCTTCCTAACCTTACATTTATATGGTTTAACACCATCTATTCTCATCTTTCCTACAACCAAACGGTGATCCGAGTCTCCCGAGATCGACGGTATGCTCTTCACGTCTTTAAACAGTCTTTTATTATTTGTTAGCATTAAGTCAATCATTGATTTCTCCTCGTATCCTCTACCCTCTCCATTCCATCTGTACCACGTCCATTTGTGGCTATCTCTATGGTTGTAAAAAGTGTTCATCACGCTCATATCATTCTGTACACAAAAATCTATAACCCCCTCCCCTGCAGGGTTCCTTCCTCCAATACCAAAAGCCCCGATCACTCCCTCCACCCCTCGTCGGTCCTGTCCAACATGTCCGTTTAAGTCACCCAATATTACGATATTTTCTTGATGTGACGCTCTCTCCTTCACATTTTGTAGCTCTCGATAGAAAGTCTCTCTTTCTTCCAACGGTCTTCCTTGTTGGGGGCATACACCTGAATAAAACTCAGATCCATCCGATCTGTTTTGATCGAGAACGCCAGGATCCTTTCATTTACCTGCTCTATACTACTTACTCTCTGTGCTAATTCTGGTGTCAAAATCACCCCAACACCATGTTTCATCTCCTGTCCTCCACTGTAGAGAAGCTGGTAATCACCATGCAGCACCTTCACCCCTGCACCCGACAGTCTGGTTTCACAAACTCCTAGAACATCAATCTTACGGTCAATCATCAGGAGCACCATCTCCTCCTCCTTTTCCCTTAGTGTCGCCACATTTAAAGTAGCAACCCTCAGGTTTCTTTTAGTATTTCCAATTCGTAGTCCAAAATCCCGCAGTCTTTGATCAGAAGGTTCCAAAGGGTTCCGAGGCAAGACATGAGTTTCTTGAGCAATTGATGACGGTTAGGTGGCTTGCTAGGCCTATCCCAACCCATTTCATGGGAAGAGTAGAATGACAAAAAGGGGGTTCCCAGCCCCAAGAACCATGCGAAGATAATCTTCATATTAACCAAACCATACACCCATGCATATATATATATATACCCCCATATATGTATGTAATAATATAACATATAATATAATATATATATATGTAATAATATATGTAATATAATATTACCAACAACAATAATATGTATATATAACAATAATATATGTATATAATATATATATAATAATATATAATATATAAAAATATGTATATATATATGTTTATAATAACATATATATGTAAATAATATAATAATAATTAATAATAATAATAATAATAATAATAATAATAATAATAATAATAATAATAATAATAATAATAATAATAATAATAATAATAATAATAATAATAATATAATATGCTAATATAAAGTGTCCTTATTGTATGTTGTGCCCAAGGAAATAAATTAGTGTTAAAAGTATTATTATATAGTGAAGTTAGCCATAAAGGTGTCTTAATAAAAAGTTTTTCCTATAAAAGGGAAATTAAATTAAAAACTATTTTATCTGATAGTACTTTTTCCATATTTAAATGTATATTCTGTACTTTTATTTTTAATATATAATATTTTTGTATATAATTTTTATTATATTTATTATATAATTTTTATTTTACTAGAGTGATATTTATATTATTTATTAATTAATATGTCTTTAGCTTTATTTATTGAATATCTTGTAGAATACATTTTTGCTGTGCTGAATTCGCCAGCTTTTTGAAGTAGAGTTGATGTTTCGCTTGTGAAAGAAACTCAATTCGAGACCAAAGCGACAAGAAAAATAACTGTATATATATATATATATATATATATATAACTTCTTAATAACTTATAACTATATATATATATAATATATATATATATATATATATCTATATATATATCTTTATATATATATGCATATATATATATATACTCTTTATCTTTCTTCCTTTATATTTACTCAATATTTTAGCAATAATATATATATATATATATATATATATATATAACCAGCAACATATATATACCTGCTAACAAGCTCCGCCCCTAACAACTGTATATATGTATATATATATATATACTCTGTAAAAACTAATGAACGTCTTGATTGCCCGGCAAACATTTTGTATAAGTGAAACTTGATTTTAAGGTATGACTTATAAATATCAAGGATTTGATTAACTCTACCCCTTTAAAGATAATACAATAAAATGGTTAAAGGCAACTCACTATTTTAGTTCATTAGCCTTGAAGGTACAAGCGTAACACATTATCTTCCTGGTGGAGAAGAAATCTACAGTAAGCTAGTACATGTTTTATAATTAGTCTCACAACGTAAGGAAGTCGGTACGCGAGACTTCAAAGCGATCAACTACTACCTGTGCGGTGGAGGAACAAGAAGAAGGAGCTTATCTAACATTACTGCCACTGCATGGTTGCTGATCCCAGAGCAGGAAGAAGAACACCCTCTCAAAAAGCAGAGAACATACTCTCAATCAGAAGAACACCACTCTCAAAGAAGATGCCTTCGGAAGGTCTATGAACCCGTACAAGAAAAGTTCGTCACAGAAAATGAAGGATTCAG
>JABUQX010037228.1:22500-34032 GCA_015478945.1 Trachelipus rathkii | reverse complement strand
TAATGTCGTAGTCAAAAAGCTAAAAGTAACGGAAAGTTAACGGAATTTTTCGTTACTTTTATTTTTCCATTTCAAAGAAACGGAAAAGAGATAACGGAATAGAGATAACTGAATACAACACCAAAATAAATAATTTGTTAGGGAATTAAAATTTTTTTTGAATGAACGATCCCACCTCTCTCTCTCTCTCTCTCTCTCTCTATATATATATAATGATATATATATATATATTATATATATATATATATATTATATAATATATATATATAATATATATATATTATATATATATAATATATATATATATATATATATATATATATATATATATATTATATATAGGTACGTAGATAATTTGGAGGAGAAATGTTTAAAAGGCTCCATGGTAACAATGAATGAAATTAAATCCTTTAATTCCTGAAAGTGAAAGATTACAAAACAAAACTTCGGATTTTTTTTAATCGATTTTGGTACCGAATTGAATTTGAAATTTCTTTTCACATTTAAAGCAAGTAACTACAGGAGTAATCATGAAAATAAATTCAAATATTGGATCATTTATCGGATATGAAAACTCCTGCAACATTTATTGTTATTATTTATTATTATATTATTATTTTTTTATTATTATTATTATTATTATTATTATTATTATTATTATTATTATTATTATTATTATTATTATTATTATTATTATTATTATTATTATTATTATTATTATTATTATTATTATTATTATTATTATTATTATAGTTGGGTTGGCTGCCCAAAAGTAAAAAGAAGCGTGGTTGAATGTACTAAAGGCCAATGATGAAGTTTCAAAAGAAAGATGTTTGGAAGATATAAGGAGAAAAAATATACTAAAAGGTGCATACGTAGGAGAAAAGAAGAGGTAAATGAACAGTTTGGAAGCAGGATGAATGGGGACTTACAAGGAAATAGGAAGCTCTTCTGGAATGAAGCGTGAAAGGTTAAGAATGAGAATAAGAGGAACCTGCTTAGGATAATGAATAGGGATTGTGCTTTCGTAACTGGTGAAATGGATGTGAGTAGATTGAGGAAGGAACACTTCGAAAATCTGTATAACATTTGTAGTAATGAAGATGTGATAGCAAATGTGTGTGAGTTTAATGGTGCAAGAGAGAATAGATATTTTGGAGATGATATCATTAGTAAGGAGGAGGTAATTGGTAGAGTGAGAAAGTTGAAGAACGGTAAATCTGCAGGTATAGATGAAATTACTGGTGAAATGATCAAGAACGGAGGCGAGATGGTGATTGGTTGGATCTGGAAGTTGTGCAATAAAGCGTTTATGGAGGGTATAGTTCCGAGGGATTGGAGGAGAGCAGTAATAGTACACTTATATAAGGGTAAGGGAGATAAGGAGAACTGTAGGAATTATAGTGGAATTAGTTTGCTGAGTTTTGTAGGGAATATATGTGCTGGTATTTAAGTTGAAAGAGTGCGTCGAGTGAATGAAAGACTGATTGGTGAAGAACAAGGTGCTTTTAAGAGTGGTAGAGGATGAGTGGATCAATTCTTTACATTGAAACAAATGACTGAGAAAATGAGGGAGAAGAAGAATAAATTGTATTTAGGTTTTATGGATTTGCAACAGGCGTATGATAGGATTAATAGGAAGCTCTATGGCAGGTGTTAGTAATAATTATAATGTTGGTGGTAGGCTTCTGAATGGAATCAAAAGTATGTATGACGATAGTGAAGCGAGTGTAAGTATAAATGGTTTCAAAAGTGATTGGTTTAATGTTAATAGCGAGTGAGTAAGGGAACGTGTTTATGTCTCCTTAGTTATTTTCAATTTGTATAGGATGAGTATGTTAAGCGGCATGTATTAGTGGTGAGTTGTGTTTGGGAAGGTATTTAGAAAGGGCAAATTTGATTGCTCGCTGTGACTGAACAAAGATGAAAGGGGTTGAAAATCGAGTGGTGTGGTGTGAAATGTGTGTTTCTGGTCGTGAAAGGAATGCAGAGGGGTAAGAGAAGGGTTGCAGATTTTGATGAGTGATTGTGGTACAGAAGCTATGGTAGCATTTGTCGTGTGTGAGTACTAGAATTCTAATATTAGTTAAATTTAAGTTTGAAAAGGTCAAGTATGGTGTGGTTGTGACGTATGGTCCCATCTGAGGGAAATGTTGAAGGGAGTATTTTCTCGGATAATCTGAATGATGTTTGGATGGTGAGTAGGAGCTCAGATTGATTGTGGTAGGCGACCTAAATGGTGTTGTTAGGGTGATCTGAAAATAGATGGTATTATACAATAGTAGTGGGCGCTGGCGGGAGAAAATGAGAATTGTAGGAAGGTAATTGATTTCTGTGGAGGAGAGAGGAAATGTGTGTAAGTAATATACTTTCCTTAACATAAGAGTATCCATAATATACTAAAGTTGGTGAAGGTAGAGATGGTTCCGAAGTGAAAAGTATGATTGATTTGTGTTGATGAAGAGGAGATGTTGAAGTAAGTGTTGGATGTTAAATCAGTGAGAGATTAGAATGGGATTTCGGATCATTATGTTGATCTATGTAAAATTAAGTTAGTGGGGGTTTGGATGGAGAGGAAGGTGATACGGAAAGAAATGGGTAGAATTAAGAGTGAGAAGTCAAGTGAGCACGGTAATAAGGATAAGTATCTAAGAGCACTCGCAAGTAAATCAGTTGAATGTGAACAAGTTGAAACTGAGCAAATCTGGGAGCAAATGAAGGAAGCAGTTGTTGGGAATCGACCGGCTGGGGTAGACGAAGAAAAAGTTGATTGAGTCAGTAAACGAATGTCTGAAGGAGAGAAATGTGAGTTTGGCAGAAGCGATAATAAAGGTGCATAAAAGGAGTGAATGGCGGGATTTTGTGAGAGGGTATGGTTGTGACCCACCTGGGCCAGGGGATGAACCCTACACTTGACGATATACCATAGTGAGGGTCCGTAGCGGTCCCGTGAAGCTCTAGGGTGGATTTGCTGACTGCGACGAGTTCTCACTAATAGGTATGAAGGGGGCGGGCTGTGCTTAATTTTCGACTTGTGTCATATTCTTCTACTACTTTTCTTTTCCGAGCTTGTCACGCACCTTACCGCCAGTCTTGGGGAGAAAAGAGGAAGATGAGAAGAAGAAGAAGAGATATATATAATATATATATATATATATAATATATATATATATATTATAATATATTATATATATATATAATAATTATATATAATATAATATATATAGTATATATATTACTCGTCAAAATTTAACCGCACCACAATGGTACGTGACGAAGGAAGGATAGAAAAGGTTGAAGAACTGGAAGACACTTTATTGGACAATGACAATAACATGGTGGATTCCTCCCCTGAACCGTAGGTTGATAGAATGTGAGGCCAAGGTGCAGTCAAAGGGTCTCTCAGTAGGGTTCAGAGGTTTGCCACTACAAACACACAATGTTGGTACGTAAGGCGACGGCCGCAGGGGGTGCTGGGTCTGTCTCAATACCGTGTATGACCCCAACTGGCACGGATGACTGCCTGACACCGTCCTCTCATGCTCTCGATGAGTGGGCGAATGTCCTGGACAGTGATTTGATCCCATACGTCATGCGGTGCCTGTCGCATGTCCGGAAGGGCTCGTGGAAGGGGTTGCAGCTTTCGAATCTGACGTTTCAGGATATCCCACAAAGTTCGATTGGTTAAGGTCCGGACTATATGCTAGCCACTCCAACGCCGTAATTTGAACCGTCCTAAAGTAGTCGTTCACACATTGGGTCTTGTGTGTTCTTGCATTGTCATGCACTAGGATGAAAGAGTCACCGATGTAGGGGGATATGGCACGACATATGGTTCGAGGATGTCTGTGATATACCTTACGGGTGTAAGAGTGCCTCTATCGAAGATGTGTGACTCCGTAGGCCCCGATAAAGAGATGCCTCACCAGACCATAACCGACCCACCTCAAAACGGCGGCACCTGCAGCACATTGCATTGAGCGAACCTCTCCATCGGTCATCGGTATACTCTAGCACGCCTGTCCGAGGCATACAGAGACACTCTAGACTCTTCCGTAAAGAGCACCTTTGCCCAATCATCAACCGTCCAATGAATATGATTTCGAGCAAATGCCAGTTCGCGCCCTTCGATTGTGCCGTGTGTGCGGTGGACCTATGGCAGGCCTCAGGGGCCGGTAATTATGTTCCGCAAGGGCATCGACGCACTGTATTGTCACTCACCCTGGTGCCGTGTACCTCCGCTAGCTGTATCTGCAGATGTCGTGTCGTGATGTGGCGCTCTCGTAATGCACGCAGATGTATAAATCGGTCTTCCATGGGTGTCGTGCCCTGGCCTACCTTTTCCTCACCGGTGATCATTGTCAGGGTGTTCCTGGACGTTGGACAAGCCCGTCCAATCGTTGTGTTGTTTGTTATTTGTTTTAAGCGTTTCTGTTGTCTGTTGTGATGTGTTGATTGGATGGCTGTGTGACTATTGTACGTTTTTTTTTTTTTTTGCATTCTTCTGTATGTCCTGTGCGCTACACCGAACCGTTGACCAAGTGCCGGTACCCTTGCCTTCTGCGCGAAGTGTTTTATCTGCACTCCCTGATCTCTTGATAGTTGACGTACTATCCACTCCATGTTTATCGGATTCGCTTTCGTACGGGAATGATCCCTCGCTCGATATAACCCCGCCATAACCAACCCCACCTCTCCCAGGTCTAGTTACGTGGCTTATGTTTTCCTAAATTTATCGCGGTGACGGCCCCAATACTGCAGCGAATTCTCTGCGGGTGGTTACATAGTTACACTGATGCTGTCGTCTGTGTTGGTGTGGGGTTTCATGGGGTTAAGGGCCTTCCCGTTCTCCTGCAAGTGAAATTTACCCTAGTGGTGTGTTTTTGTGATGAGTTATATATATATATTATATATATATAAATATATATAATAATAATAATAGAGTTATATATATATATATATATATTAAATATACATATATATATTATATACAATATATATATATAACTTGAAATGCATTAAAATATTATAGAGATATATATATATATATATATATATAATATATATATTATATATATATATATATATAAAATATATATTTATATATATATATATATATATATATATATATTATATTATATATTATATCAGAGGCTACTCCAGTAACTTTTTACTACACGGTCTCTCTCTATCTTTCTCTTTCTCTCTCTCTCTCTCTCTCGCTCTAAAATATATATATAATATATAATATATAATATATAATATATATATATATTATATATATTATATATATATATATATATATATATAATATATATATATATATATATATATATATATATATATGCGGATAAGCGTTGCTCCCCGAATTTTGAGGAATGTGCTTTAAGTGCTGACCCCGCCAAACCTCGTTCAACTATATTCTCTAATCTCTATGTCTCAATACTATCCCGCCAATTCGGAGCTTTTTTCGATTTTGCCGATTCCGAAAATGAAAGACGTTCTGATCATTCTTAAACTTTTAATTTCCGGGGGCCCACCCCCCTATAAAAGGGCCTCTTTTCAAAAACCTTTTTTTGTATTCTATCTAGGATCTTTGGAAACACTTCTCAACTCTCATTTCTTAGATCACCTGGAATCTCATTCACTTCTTTCTGATTGCAGTACGGCTTTCGACGCTCGAGGTCAACTGGGCAATATACTTTCCTATCTTACTAATTTATGGTTTTCCGCCCTTTTGGAACTACGGGGAGACTTGGTGGTGGCGCTTGACATATCCAAAGCATTTGACCGGATTTATAGCACGCGTCACTGCTCTCCAAGCTCCCCTCCTTTGGCTTTCCTCCTTCTCTTTGCTTACTTATGACTAGTTTTCTCTCAAATCGCCTCAATATCGGCTGTTGTTGACGGGCGATTTCTTCTTCTTTTTCAGTCGATTGTGGTGTTCCTCAGGGTTCTTCTTTATTCTCCACCTTTATTCTTACTTTTCATTAATGATCTTCTCACCTGACACATCTAACTCTATCCACTCGTATGCCGAGGACTCACTCTCTATTCTTCAACTCATTTCAATTCTGCTCCCCTTTACTTCTAGAATTGCCTCGTTCGTCTTAATCTTTCCCGATTCTATTCTCGGCTGATTCTGGATAGGATTTCAGGATGGGTGTCTCAGAACCTTGTGAAATTCAATTCTTTAAAAACTATCAACTTCTACAAATCTCTCTCTCTAAAACAACCTTCTAATTTTCCTATCTCTTTCGACCGCTCGCCGTTTTCTCCCGTTGACAATATAAACATTCATGGCCTTAACATAAACAAAAAATGTCTTGAAACCTCACATCACAACGTTGCTAGGGCGGCCTCAAAGAAATTGGGAGTTTTGTTTAGAGCGAGACCTTTTTTTTCTCTTATCAGTTACTCCACTATACAAGGGCCTCATCCGCCCTTGTATGGAGTACTGCTCTCATTATTCTGGGGGGGGCTCTGGGCTCACGGTCAGCTTTTGGACAGGGCGAGTCATAAAGCCAAAAGGACTTATTAAACTGTCGCTTGTACATTTCCACTTCTCTGACCCTCTATCTTTGCGCGCGATGTATGGGCTTTATCTCGTTTTCTATAGGTACCCGGCAGGCGGCAGGTGCTCGAGTTAACTTATCACTCGCGTACCACCACCTTACGACGCCCCTCGAACACTAGTGTGCTGTGTCTGCACATGAGTTTTGGGTTGATATGTAGGCAACTCCAGGCTAGTTCGCTACCGGCGCTTCCTTCTTTCCTGCCACCTCGGTTCTGTGGAATTTCTCTGCCATCTTCTGTGTTTCCTGCTGAATTAATCTCCCGCACTTCAAAGCCTGCGTCTGAGCTCATCTGCGTAATTTGCCGTTAAGTGTTGAATTTCTGAGGCGGGCAACACCCCTCCCGATGAATAGGGCCTCACCGGATGGTGTGACATCTGTAAAATATAAATATAATAATAATATATATATATAATTATATATATATATATATATAAATATATATATATAATATATATAATATATATATATAGATATATATAATATATATATATATATATATAATATATTATAGTATTTTATATATATAGTATATATAATATATATATATATATATAATATATATATATATATATCATTATATATATATATATATAATATATATATAATATTATATATATATATATATGTAATATTAAATTAAACTTTTAAAGAAGTTTCAACCCTGTATTTATAAAATTAAAGAGAATGGCAATCTCTTCACTATGGCAACATCAAAATGTAACTTAGAAGATGCAAACTCAACAATATAAAAACAATTAATGCTTTAAATTCACACACACACACACCAATCTCCGCTATTTCATGCGGAGCACTAAGAGCACCTTTTTATTGATTAAAAATAACGTTATTTAATAGTGATAATCTTACACCATTTTGCTTCAATTTTTACATAAAATTTTATATTATAATGTTAAATTTAATTAATTTGACCAATTTTGGCCAAAAAAAAATATGAGAATTACATCGTAACATTATGAGATTTATAAAGATCGATCGTTTCTATAAGTAACTCGTTGATAAGCATGAGCATCAAGAGTTATAGGAGTCGCTCTCATATAAAAGTATATATTATAATATAATATATAAATTAATATATAATATATATATATATAAGAGAATATATATGTTTTTTTATATATATATAATATATATATATATATATATATATAATATATATATATATATATATCTTCTTCGTCTTCTTCATCTTCGTCGGTAAAGAATTCACAAGAATGGGAGTAAGGTGCTCGACGGGCATCGGAAAAGAAAAGTAGAAGACATGACAGTCGCAAAAGAAAAAGCCCAGCCTTACCGCCCCCTCAGTACCCTTAATTAGTGGAAACCCATCGCAGTCAGAAAAATCCACCCTAAAGCTTCATGGGACACCGGCGATGGACCCCTCACTATGGTAAGTCGTCAAGTGTGGCGTTCATCCCTTGGCCCAGGTGGGCCACACCATACCCCCCCACAATCCCCCGCCATTCACACCTGTTATACACCTTCTTCTCGCCTCTACCAAGCTCACATTTCTCTCCAGTGCAGAAGCGAGGTTCGTTACTGACTCAATCCACTTTTTCTTTCGGTCTCCCAGCCAGTCGGTTCTCAACACACTCGCCACTATACATACCGCTTAACCAACGACTATCATTCATCCTTTCTATATGACAAAACCATCTCAACATTACTTTCATTTATTCTCTCATTTACCCCTTTCATTACACCACACATCCTCTAATAATTCATTCCTCTCTTTATCATTCTTCTCACACCTAGCCCACCCCTAAGATTGTCCATATCTAAACACATTGAACTTTAGATCTGACTTCTTATTCCAGGACCCCATAGTCTCACTACTATAAAATACACAGGTAACAACATACCCTCATGTAAAACCCTAGCACACTCGAAGACTTAGTCCCTTTACATTCACTAACGATTTATTGCAACCAGCCACCTTCCTGCGCGATACACAACTTCCTACTTGACACTTGCATCGTCCGTTTCCCTTCTAGTCGCAACATTATACCCTAAATATTAAACTCAGACACTTGTCCAGCTGCTCACCATCTAACATAAAACTTCACACCGAGGAGTGTGTCCTCACTCACAACCATTAACCGTACTCTATCCACGTTACTTCAAGCCCCTCCTTATTACGACAACCGGCCAAAATCTCTCGTTTACCAATCCCTCTCAAACTTCTTCAGGATTCGCTACACAGACCAAATCATCCGCATATAGTAGTAGGCACCCTCCACCATCTCCATTCTCCACATTTAACACCATTTCTGCCATCCCCACCTCGAATTCTTCATAACCCCATCCATATACAAATTGAATAACCAAGGAGACATAACACAACCCTGTCGTAACTCCGCTGTTATCCTTAAACCAAGTCACCAGTGACACCAGTTCTTACACACGCTTCACATCGTTCATACAACTTTTTGATTCCATTCAGAAGGCCTTACCACCAACACCATATATCACTTAACACCTGCCATAAACCTTCCCTGTTAACTCATCAATACGCCTGTTGCAAATCCATAAAAAAACCAAAATACAATTTATTCTTTCTTCTCCTCATTTTCTCAATCATTTTGTTTCAATGTAAAAATATCCACACATCCTCTACCACTCCCTAAACGCACCTTGTTCTTCACGAATCAGTCCTTCAGTCACTCGACGCACTGCTTTCGACCAAATACCAGCATATACTTTCCCTACAATATTCAATAAACTTATTCCCCTATAATTTTCTACAGTTCCCCTTTTTCTCCCTTACCCTTATTTAAGGGTACTAATTACCGCTCTCCTCCAATCCCTTGGAAAAACTATACACCTCTATTAACGGCTTTATTACACAGCTTGCCAAATCCCAATCAATCACCATCTCGCCGCCGTTCTTGATCAGTTCACCAGTAATTTCATCTATACCTACAGATTTACATTCTTCAACTTTTTCCCTCTACCCATTACCTCCTCCTACTAATAACCTATCCCCAAAATACCATTCCTTCTTGCACCATCAACCCACACACATTCACTATTACCTCTTCCATTACTGTTAATATTGTGGCAGATTTTCGAAGTGTTCTTTCCACACTCCCTCTCACATCCATTTCATCAGTTACAAAGGCACCATCCCTATTCATTATTCTAAGCAGATTCCCCGTATTCTTCTTAACATTTCGCGCTTCTTTCCAGAACAGCTTTCCTGATTCCTATTCCCTTGTAAGTACTCATTCATCCTCCTTCCAAAACTGTTCATTTACCTCTTGTTTTCTCCTACGTTTACACCTTTTAGTATTTTCTTTTTTCCTCCCTTATATAATTCCAAGCATTTTTCTTTTTCTTCATCATTTGCTTTTAGAACATTCAACCACGCTTCTTTTTACCTTTAACCGCTTTCATCCTCTTCATTCCCCCATTCACTGTTAACATTCTTACTTCCTACTTTAGCACATCCACATGACTTCCTTTGCACTACTAACAATTGCTTCCTTCATTGCCCCCAGATTTGTTTCAGTACAACATGTTCACATTTCAACCGTTTTACTGTGAGCGCTTCTTCACATACTTATTCCTTATTGTCTTGCTCACTAACTTCTCACTCTTAATTTTACCTACTTCCTTTGTATTGTCAACCTTCCTCCTCCATCCAAGGCCCCCACTAACTTAATATTTCACAGTAGAACAACATAATATCCGATAATTCCATTCCTAACCCCTCACTGATTTTAACATCCAACATACTTCAACATCTCCTTCTTCACCAACATTAAATCAATCATACTTTCACTTTCATACCATCTCTACCTACACCAATTCTAGTATACTTATGAATACTCTGGTGTTTAAAGAAAGTATTACTTACACACACTCCTCTCTCTTCACAGAAATCATTCACCTTCCTACCATCTCATTTTCTCCCGCCACCCCAAAACCACCTGTATTAAAAAAATTTTTCCCTTTTTTTTTTTTGATCACCGATCCATCCATTCAGGTCCCCATCATCTGAAAGCGCCTTACTCACCCCATCCAGAACATCATTCAGATTTATCCCAAAAAATCGTACCTCTTCAACGTTGATCCCTCAGAGGGACCATAACGTCAGCAAACCACCCATACCCTGACTTTTCAAACTTAAATTTAACCATTAGCATTCTAGACTCACACAATCAAAGTTTACAAGCTTTGTACCACAGGTCACTCATCAAAATTGCAACTCCTTCCCTCCCCTTATATATATATTAGATATATATATATATATATATATAGAATATTATTATATATATAATATATTTATATATTACTATATATATGAATATATATATATATATATAATATATATATAATATATATATATTATATATATATTGGGCCGATATTTTTTCCATACATAATTGAACCATACCATATTATCATAATAAAAAAAAATGACAATAAATTCCTAAGTAATTTGTGTTTTATTCAAAATCAACATCGGCCCTTAAAATTTAACCACCCTTTATATATAATATATATATATATATATATATTATATATATATATATATATATATATATATTACATATAATATGAAAAGATATATATATATATATATATATATATATATATATTACAACTTAAGGCGTAACATAGTGATAAGAACCAATATTAGTGGCTTTTTATGTGCTTAACCCCCCCCCCGTCCTCAGCATTAGTATATGACTTTGTCAAATACGAAATCTTTTAATCTTTCTCCTATCTCCCCATTTTTTTGAATTAATTGTCTCTTTCTTTCAATTCTCTTTCTCCACCCCAGTTTCTGTCTACTCTATTTTTTTAACTCTGCGAGGTAGATGAACGCCTCTGTCAGCCTTTATTATGGGAGGGGCGCCCGGCGTTGTCTGGGCTGACGGGGTGTAAGCAGAATCACTCGTACGGGATTTGGTGCACACGACCTAGCATC
>JABUQX010037228.1:12500-17500 GCA_015478945.1 Trachelipus rathkii | reverse complement strand
TCATTTGCCGGTGTCGCAATATTTAACTATAGGTGACGTGTCAACTCAGTAACATAAAGAGTCTGAAAGTGGAATCTGTTTCATTCAGATACACCCTATATATATATATATATATATATATATATATATATATATATATATATATTATATATATATATATATATATATATATATATATATATATATATATATATATATATATATATATATATATATATATATAATATATATATATATATTATATATATATATATATATATATATATATAATATATATATATATATATAATATTATTATATATATAATATATATATATATATATATATATATATATATATATATATATATATATTAAATATATAAATATATATATATATATATATATATATATATATATAATATATATATATATATATATATATATATATATATATATATATAATATATATATATATATATATATATTATATATATGATATATATATATCTTCCGCGCAACAGGAACACCCGGAAGAGGAAAAAAAGACAGTTCATGGAAATGTTGGAGGAGAATGTAGAAGAGAAAAAGAGAGAGAGGATGTACGTGTGCTGATTGGAGATTTCAATGCACGAGTGGGAAGGAGAAAGAGAAAGATGGAGACATGGTTGGACAGTAATGGAGAGAAGGTAAGAAAATTGAAGGAGAGATGCGATAGATTCTGTCTGAAGAAGGAATTGAGATCATGAATGGTGTTTTTCAACTAAGGTTCACATAGGTTCACAAGGTATAAATGGAACAATATCACAGGAGAATTCGTCTGAGATCTGTATAGACTGTATAAGATATCGTCTGATAGTAGGATAATAAGGAATGTTAAAGTGATACCTGAAGTAACAATGGATTCGGATCGTAGATTGTTGGGTGACGGACCTGGTGATGAAGGCAGAAAAACTGCTGAATAAAGAAAAGAGAAATGTGATTAAAGTGGAATCACTGAAGAAGTGTGACAAGAAAAGGGAATATATTAGAAAAAAAATAAGTGAGGACTTGGAACAATTAGAACGAGTAGAGAGATGGAGAGATACAAGAAAAAGTTAAAAGGGCAGCAGATGGAGACCCTGGGTAAAAGATGGGTAGGAGGATCGAAGAAAAGACACAAGAAGGGTGGACTGAAGAAGTGAAGGAGGGAATAAAAAAGAGAAAAACAGTATTGATGAGAAGGTGCTGAAAATAGAACTGTACAAACAAAGGCTCAGTATGTGGAGGAGAAATGATGCAGAGAGAGTTAAAAGAAGAGTAAAAGAAGAGGCTGCAAAGATAGAGGCGGAAGAAATGAGAAGATGGGAGGGCAAAAAGGAAGAAGATTTTTAGACTGCCAAAAAACATATTGAGGATCAAAGAGGAAAGTGCAATATCAAGGATAAGCAAGGAGAAGTTTTGGTGAAATCAATAGACACAAACAGGAGATTGACGAAGAAGCGTCTGTGAACTGTTAAATGTGAATGAAGGGATGGTAGAGTGAGAAGAAGAGGAGGAGGGGGAGGAGGATAACAAATAGACAGATCTAGAAAGGTATCTGGAAAACGATTGAAGAACGGCAAGCCACCGGGGAAGATGGGAACCCATAAATTCATAAAAAAGGTGAGGAGGGAAAATGAAAGAAGAAATTTCGAAACTGTTTAATAGGTGTTGGAACGAGAATGAAGACCAGAAGGATGGGAAAAGTCAATTATAGTGCCAATTTATAAGGGAAAAGGTGAATAGGAGATACAGGAGACTGTAAAAAACTACAGGGAAATTTCCTTGTTTGAATATCTGGCAAAAGCATATGAGAGGAATTTAGAGAAAAGGTGAGAATAGTGAGTTAGAGCCAGACTGGGGAAGAGCAGCCACGGATAAGAAAGAAATAGAAGCACGACGGATCTCTTGTTCTCTCTGAGAATTACGTTGGAAAAGGTAGGGATTCAACAAACGAACAATTATATATATATACTATAATATATATATTATATATATATATATATATATAATTATATATATATATATAATATATATATACTTATAATAATATAATATATATATATATATATATATATATAATATATATTTATATATATATGTATTTATATATTATAAATAATAATATATATAATATATATTATTATATTATTTATATATATTATATATAATATATATATATATTATATATAATATATATATATATAATATATAAATATATATTATATATATATATAATATAAATATAATATATATATATATATTATATATATATTATATATATATATATATATATATATATATATATATTATATTTAATTTATATATATAATATTATATATATATATATATATAATATATATAGTATATATATATTATATATATATATATATATATATATATATTATATTATATATATATATATGATATATATATATATATTGCTTCATAGATCTGAAGAAAGCTTTTGATTCAGTGCCTATAGAGAGACTGTAGAGAGTTCTGGAGAGAGAATATGCAGTGGGCACAAAGTTGGGAGGACCTCTGGAGAGTTTGTACAGGAATAGTAAATGAAACGTAAGAACAGAATATGAGAATAGGGAAAGGCTCGAGGTGAGAACAGGGATTAAACAAGGAAGCGTCTTGTCACCAATTTTGTTTGCATCGTATCTGATGTAGTAATAAAGAAGGTGAAAGAAGATATCGAAGAATTGGACGGTGATATTTTGGCCTATGCGGATGACTTGGCGTGCTGGAGTGAAGAGGGAGACAGGTTGTGAGAGGTAGTGATATGTTTTGCCAGCAGGCTGAGAGAGGTCGGTTGACTATAAACACGGAAAAGATAGAGATCATGGTGGTCAGCAGAGAAGAAGGAAAGAGAGAGTTGAGAATTGAAGTGGAGGGGACTGAGACAAAGATGGTGGAGAAATGTAAGTATTTGGGTGGAGTATTTGGAAGAGAGGAGGAAATGCTACAAGAGATTCATAGAAGTAGGATAGCTCAGTATTAGGGAGCAGTAAGAGCAGTGTATCCCATACTGAAAGATAGACAAATAAGCGTGGAGGTGAAATGGGTGATATTTGAAGGTATGTTAACACCGATTTTACTATATGGAGCAAAGACATGGAGTATGAAAACAAGAGAGGATAGTAGAATACAGTCAGCGGAGATGTACGTTTTAAGAGTGATAATTGGAAAGACTAGAAGAGACAGACAGAGAAACGAAAGAATAAGAGAGGAGGTTGGAGTGAAGAGTATATTGAATAAGATGGATGCAGCCAGATTGAGGTGGTGGGGATACTTGGAGGGGATGCAAGAGGGGAGAGTGGCCAAGAAGAGATGAGAGTGGAGACCGGAGGAAACGAGACCAAGAGGAAGACCAAGGAAGACATGGATTACCGTCGATTCAGGAGCTGAGGGAAGATGGAGTTTTGGAAGATAGAGGAAGATTCAAAAGAGTGCTGGCCCTGCTGACAAGGTCTTGACTCTTGACCCTTCCTGGGAGCGGTTGTAAAAGTAAAAAAAGTTGTAAATATATATATATATATATATATATATATATATCATAATATATATATATATATATATATATATATATATATATATATATATAATAAGTATATATATATATATATATATATATATATAAATATATATATATATATATATATATATATTATATATATATATATTATTATATAATATATTATATATATTTATATATTATATATATTATATTATATATATTAATATTATATATATATATATATAGATATATATATATATATATAAAGCGGTTTTTGTAAAAGTAAAAAAGGTTGTAAAATATATATATATAGTATATATATATATAATATATTTATATGATATATATATATATATATTATATAATATTATATATGTATATATATAATTGATATATATATATATCTATATATATTAAGTATATATATATATATATAGATATATATAACTATATATATATATATATATATATATATATATATATATATATATATATATATATATATATATATATATATATATATATATATATGTATAATATATAATAATATATATATATATATATATATATATAATATATATATATATATATATATATATATATATAATATAAGATAATATATATATATATATATATGATATATATAAATATATATATATATATATATTGTGAGGAAAAAATTAAAAATTGTTACAGATGAATGCGTGAAATATTCATGAAAGAAAAGAGAAAGAAGATATATTTTAGATATATTTAATATTTTTTTATAAGTGTCAAATAGTAATTAAAATGTAGGCGAGTATTTTCAATTGACTATAAAAGATTAGAAAGACAATCTTTCAACCAATTTCTCGCTTGAAAGCGAATATATAACTAATTAAACCTATAATGTATAAATAAAAAGTTTTGACTGATTTCCTATTCCAATATTATCTTGATATTATTTTGAATGGACCCAAGGTTTTCAAACTCAATTCCAAAATAAACTTAATTAACCATAGTTTATAAAATTAAATGCATAAGGACCGAGGGTTGAGGATATATTGTTTTTGTCCTTTAATGTCTAAAAGAAATTTATCGTTCAAAATGTTGTTGAAATACTCACTTTGTAAAGTTATAAACGTCCATAGGTAGCTGATGGTTAAAACGACCAGAGGCAATATGAACATAAAAAGGAAACTAAAAATTGTGTAAAGTTTTTCTTGCCAATCTTCGGTATAAAATCCATACGTCACACACTGGTAAAAGTCCTCCACGAAAGGTCCTTTTTTAACCCGAAATATAAAGACCTGAAATAATATATATATATATGATATATATATATAATATATATAATATCGAGGTTTATATATATAATATATATATATATATATATATATATATATATATATATATATATATATAATATATATATATATATAAAATAAATTTATATATATTATATATATATATATATATATATAGATAATATATAT
>JABUQX010037227.1:20000-22500 GCA_015478945.1 Trachelipus rathkii | reverse complement strand
TGATATATACAGAGAGAGAGAGAGAGAGAGAGAGAGAGAGAGAGAGAGAGAGAGAGAGAGAGAGAGAGAGAGAGAGAGAGAGAGAGAGAGAGAGAGAGAGAGAACAGAGAGAGAGAGAGAGAGGAGGAGAAGATAGAGAGAGAGAGAGAGAGGAGAGACAGACAGATCAGACAGACAGATGAAGAAATATTAGGGGGATGAGAGAGAGAGGAGAGAGAGAGAGGAGAGAGAGAGAGAGATGAAAGAGAGAGAGAAAGATGAGTGAGAGAAGACAGACAGACAGACAGACGACAGACAGACAGACAGTTATAGCGAATCAATAAGAAAGGCAGAGAGAGAGAGAGAGAGAGAGAGAGACAGAGAGAGAGAGAGAGAGAGAGAGAGAGAGAGAGAGAGAGAGAGAGAGAGAGAGAGAGAGAGAGAGAGAGAGAGACTAGCGAGTTTCAAAAAATGTGCAATTTAAAAGAGAATAAAAAAAATAATTTTGTGCAATTCCATCTCGCAAGGTTTTTTACTCTTTAAGCCTTTTCCATTTTAATGCTCGAAATAAACTCTAGTATGATGATGTTCTTTATAAACCGACGCTCAGAATGACACCTTTAACTCATAGCTTCAACTTTGATTTATCGTTTTGTATAAAGAGATACAGTGATATGACTGTTCTTAAAAGTAGATTTTTGTTCCTTTTAAAAAAAAAATTAAGGGATTTTTTTTTTTTTTTTTTTTTTTTTTTTTTTTTTTTCTTCTATCTATTGATTTGGCATCTAATCTGAAAGGATTCTTTGTTATATTTTGAATGTGTGTTTCGCGTCTTATCTGTGAGGCAAATCTTTTCGTTTGTAAGCATTAAAAAGATGAATTTACAAGTTTCAAAATTTGAATATTTTTATTAATGCATTCAAATGATTGAAATATTCAATTTAAATCATTTAAATGCTTATTCAAGATTGTTTTTTTTTAGATTTTGATATTAATTTTAGTATATATATATTTATATATATATATATATTAGAGGTAATATTAAGCATACATATCATATGCCTATATTTATATATATTTATATATTAATATATATTTATTTATATATATATATATATATATATATATATATATATATATATATATATATATATATATATATAGTTATAGTATATATAGTATATATATTATTGATAGTATATATATATATATTATATATATAGATAACGGGCATTTGGCCGAAAATGAAATTAGACATCAAAATGTTTTATGAAACATAATATTCAATCTGGCGTAGCGTTATTATTATTCCTTTTCTATATAATAATTAAAATTTAACCTAATGAACAAAATTGTATCCAATACTAATGAGAATAATATATGTTGTAATTCATAATTAAATAATGGTTTGATTAATGATAGAAAATGAATGCCAATGATTTTGTAAAGTTAAAACCAAACTGGTTTATTAAGAAAAAAATTTCGGTTTAAAAAAAGAAGTTGAGGAAAAAATCAAAGAAATAAAACATCCCAAAAATTGAAACACAAACTTTGAAATCTAAAAAGTAAACGAAATAAATCCCCAAAAATTAAACAAATGCTTTTGAAATCTTAAAAAGTAAACGAATCAGCGTTATTACGAGCTCTAGAGAATCTCTAGACCCATACATAGGTAGATGCTATTGCACTCGTCTTTTCGTTGTGCGAAATACAATAAAGAAAGTTGTGAGTGATTCGAGTGAAATGATTATGACAAGTGATTCTATGACTCTATAATGAATTTAATGAGTTCGAGCTTATGAGAAGTAGTCTGATTCGTTTTTTTCTAAACAATTCACACATTTCATTGAACGTTAAAGGAGTGGTTAGATTTGCAAACGGAAGGTTTCGATTTCATTTGCACTTTATAATTAATATAAATCCAATTTGAACCAAACAAAAATTAAAAGGGGCACTTAGGAAGTCTAAAATACTTTCTTTTGAACAATTTTCTGTGACACTTACTGTTGTCAAAAAATTGCACTCTTTGATTTTCACACTTTTAAAAAATGCTAGAGCTAGAGCTAGTTCTTATGGCTTTTCGATCTGACTTAAAAGGTGTAAGTATGATTAGAATGGTCTATGTAGCAAAATCACCTGGGGTGAAATTTTGATTTTTTGCCTTGGTGCCAACTAACTTGCCAAGTTATGCCAGATTATTGGCAATTGGAAAGGTGAAAATTAAAAATTATTTTTGGTGATAACATTTTTATTGCCTATCCGATTGACAAGAAATTTTTAAAACATGTATTATTGGAGGAGTTACATCTTTCTTATTTTTTAAAAAAAAATTTTTTTATTATTCAATTCATATGCCGATCTTCTCTGGAAAATTTCACATTTTTTTTTTTATTATTCATCCGATCTTCTTAAAATTCTCAAAGCATATACAGTTATGGTAGATACACCATTTTATTTCTGAAAATATATATATAGTATATATTATATTATTATAAGTATATATAATATATATAAGTAGTAT
>JABUQX010037226.1:30000-32589 GCA_015478945.1 Trachelipus rathkii | reverse complement strand
AAAAAAAGAGAGAGATATATATATAAATATATATATATATATAATATATATATATATATGTTTATTTATTTGCGTATCCCTTGCAATCTATATAAAGAAATCTTTTTCGGTTTTATTTGCCCTTTCGTATTTATGATTATTATTATTATTATTATTATTATTATTATTGCTTATTTATTTGAGTAGCCTTTACAATCTATGTAAAGAAATCGTTTTCGGTCTTATTTTCTCTTATTATTTTTATTATTATTATTATTATTATTATTATTATTATTATTATTATTATTATTATTATTATTATTATTATTATTATTATTATTATTATCATTATATCTATTATTATTTATTATTCTTATTTTATATATTTTATTAATTATTATATTATTATTATATTATTATTATTATATTATTATTATTATATAATTATTATTATTATTTTAGAACTAAATTATAGACTAGATTTCATTCTTAAATGAATTTTAATAAAAGGAGTTTCAGGAAATTTTTGTTTCACCTAAGGAAATTTTGGGGACATTTCCCTTTTGAGGAAATTTAAGGAAAACATTCCGAAATTATATTTTATTCAAATGTAAAATTGTATATTAGTCAAAATGTAGAAATTTTGAAGAAAATTTTATTTTGGGGAAATTTTGCGACATTTTGCTTTTTCTAATGGGAAAATTAGTAAAATTTATCCTTGCAATGACTGTGCAACCGGGGGGGGGGGGGTTCTTACCTCAAATAAGCTTTTTTAGACCGATTTGGAGTCTAATAATTTAATAAAAAATTTCAAAGATGCATATTCTCTGACGTTCCAGATTTAGGTAACGTCTCGTTTTTTATTCATGAGCACTCATCAATCGATTGGGGATCAATACATGAATGAGAATGGTAATAATAAAAATAATAATAATAAATATAATATAATAATAATATTATAATAATAATAATAATAATAATATATATAATATAATCAATAATAATAAAATAATATAATTAATAATAATAATTAATAATATAATAATATGATAATAATAATAATAATCAAATAATAATATAATATCAATAATCACATCTCATCTATAATAATAATCATTAATCCACTCCATCAATATCCTTAATCAATAATCATACTAATATCAATACTAAATCAATAATCCATCAATAACTCAATCAATCCATAATAATAATCAATCAATAACCTCAATAATATAATAATAATAATAATACATAATAATAATAAATAATCTCTTAGATTCAGCGGTGCCAACCGTAGGTCGCGAGCAGTAGATATGCTTGCGGTACCTTTTAATGTAGCACGTGAATATACAGCGTAATTCAGAATTATACGCTTTTAGTTAAATAAGAATAGTTTATATATATATAATATTATATATATGTATTATATAATATATTTTCAAATATATATATATATATATAATATATAATATTAAATAACTATATATATAAATACTATTTAATTATATAATATACTATGCTATATATATATTATTATATATATATTATATCATATAATTATTAAATAAATATATATATTTAATTATATATTATATATATATATATACATATATATATAACCTAAATATTAATATTATATATAATATATATATATATATATATATACTATATAATAGTATTATATATATATATATATATTATTATTATATATATATATATATATATATATATATATATTTATATATATATATTATTCTATAATATAATAATATTATATAATATATAATAATATATATATATAATATATATATATATAATTATTAATATATATATTTATATAAATATATATTTATATATTTATATTATTACATATATATATATATATAATATATATAATATAACTAATATATGTATAAATATAAGTGTGTGTGTGTGTGTGTGTGTGATAGATGATAGATAGATAGATGATATATAGATAGATAGAAGATATGAGGTTTAAAGTAACATTTTTTCAAGTACAATCAAGTACTCTAGAATGTTTAATACAAGTACAAGTACTCGTAAAATTTGTTCAAGTAACACAGTACAGTACACAGAATAATGGTATCAAGTACAAGTACAAGTACGAGTACTTTATGAAAACATATATATATTATATATTATATATATTATATATATAATATATATATATATATATAAATAATTATATTATATAATTATACCATAACATATATATATATATAATATATAAATCATCATCATCATCATCATCACACCCATCTTATCTCCCTAAGACTGGAGGTAAGGTGCTAACTGCACCGGAAACAATATGAAGAAGATAGAGAGATTAAGACCTTATACCATTAGTAGAACTCGTCCGCAGTCAGAAAATCATAAACCTAAAGCTTTACGGGACGGCGAGGCCCTCACTGCGACAATCTTCGTCAATGTGGGGCTCATTCCTTGGCAAGGATGGGCTCAACAAACCAATAACTCTCACAACCCAGCCATTGACACTCCTGCTATGAAAACTTATACTTTCGCTCTGCAAAACTCCTCTTCTCTCATCCTTCAGGCAAATAATCTTTTCTGACTCAATCACTTTTTCTT
>JABUQX010037226.1:22500-25000 GCA_015478945.1 Trachelipus rathkii | reverse complement strand
AATGAAAAGATGAAATGCTGGCATGTTGTTTTCTGAAAATCTGGTCTCTAAAGAGGATGAAAGTGAGTAAAGATAAGACACAAGTACAGAACGCTTCCTATATTCAGCAGAAGTTTCAGCAGGATGATTTGCTTTATGTTGTTGGGATTGTACTTTTCTAGGTGGCGCAAGTTCTACTAACAACTCAGCAGTAATAACATTGGCGGATAAGAGCAGATCAGCAATTATTTGAATTTAGCAGGTTGGTAGTGTCTTTCGACACTTCAAAATTCTTCAAGTGACATGATCAGAGGTCAAAATTTTTGTTTGAATAATGTTAGCCACTGGTTCAACTGAAGCAAAATATTTGGCCATTACGGAAGAGTAATAATGAAAATTAAGGGTCTTGTTGCCGAACAGTATAAAAAGGAAAGTTGTTTTTCTTGTTTGATTGTGGCCTTTGGCAATTTTTTCTAACCCTTCAACGATTTTTTATCATATTTGTACGGAAAATAGCAATATTTTGATATTTTTGAGTCCAACGGGTTTCACAAAGTTTTGGCAAGTTTTGGGAATGTTATTTTCTTCTTGGGTTGGAGTCCTGAAAACTTTGTTTTTTATTGTGATACATAGTCATTTTCGAATTTCGGATAATGTTTAATTCATTAAATGAACAAGTTAAAGCCCGATAGCCTTTTACCAGTGAAAATATATCCATTTCTTATATTTTTCCGCCGCCCTCTTTTGAACTCTCATGTTTCTTCTTCCGCTGCCATTGTCTGCGCAACCCGTCGTACCCTGACCAAGGCATAGACTTTGGAACAACTCTTTCTCATTTTTCTAAAAACAAATCATCTTTTTGGCAATGTTTTACCATCCATCTTCAAGAACTTCAAACCCCATAAATTCTTCTCGAACAGTCATTTTTTCAAGATCGGAAAACCTTAATGCTATAGATAATTGTTCATTACCTAACAATTCAGCAGTTTTATCGGCCAATATGTAGACACCAAATTTTTTTTTGCATCTGCAACAATCATGTTTTTTTATTATAATTCCATACAAATTGATAAGTTCATTTTGAATAATCGGAGACGTCCAGACGGCATTCTTCTTTCCTTGAATATGTTCTTTCAATTCCATATCACCACATTCTATCCGCAGTTTACTTCGATCTTTAAGAATTCCCTTATGCAGGCCTATACTTCTTAAAGGTAAGTCATGGGTTCCGAAGAAAATTATGGTCTTCAAAATTGCTGTAATACTTCTTTTATTTTCTGCAATTGATTTGATGTGTTTTAACTGCTGCCTGACTAATCACAACGGCACGCTTCCGTGATCTGATTTAACAGCTTTGCTAGCGCAATACCATCGACATACTGAGAGTTTTAGCGGAGAATACTGTCAGAAGAAACTAGCTGTATTAAAAAGCACAACAGCTAGTGACTTCAAGCCAATATGAAAACAAAAACATTTAAAACTTTTTAGAAAAATGTAAGTTTTAACTAATACGTTAGAAATTAGTATAAACTGCTAGGCAATTCTATCGATTGATGTATTTCTTTTTAGTTTTTTTTCTACTAATAAACCCTTAAAAACGTCGTCTGGCAACTTTAAGGTTTATATATTTTTTTATTTCGACAAGAATTTAGGGCAAGTACCCCTGCCCCCCTGCAACATACGCCCATGGTTATATATATATATATATATATTATATATATTATCTATATATTTTATATTATATATCTATAGTGTAAAATTATATATTCTATATATATATATATATATAATATATATATATATATATAATATATATATATCTTATATATTATATATATATATAATATATATATACTATATATATATATATATATATATATATATACTATTTATGGGAAGGCATATGTATAAATAGTGAAAGAGGAATTTTAGGAACAAAATTTGCTTGTTTTATTTTTTAACCATACTGCCTGTGTATTTCTTGTTGCATATAGATCAGATTTATCTATATTATATATTAAATACTAAATATATATAATAATATATTATATATATATATATATATATATATATATAATAATATTATATATATATATATATATATATATATATTATATATAATATATATATACAGTATTATATATATATATATATATATATATATATATATATATTATATATAATATATATATATATTATATATATATATATAGTAATATATATATATATATATATTATATATACAGTATATATATATATTATATTATATATTATATTATATATATCTATATATTACTATATATATATATATATATATATTTATATATATTATTATATATATATTACAGTATATATATATATATATATATATATATATATATTTATAATATATATATATATATATAATATATATATATATATATTATATAATATATATATATATTATATCTTATTATATATATATATATATATATAATATATATATATATATATATATATATATATATATAAATATATATAT